>JAFMSR010001842.1:0-24965 GCA_022818135.1 Saxidomus purpurata | reverse complement strand
CTTGATTTTTGGAGTTAAAAGTTGGCCTCTAGTGTTCACAAGGTAAGTATGGACAAGCAGAGGACTCAAGGCGATAAAAACACTCACTTTTGAGCACTGGTTAGCTAAACCGGGTCTCGTTTCCTGGAGGCCATGTTTTTGACAGATTAGAATAATTAAACTTAATAGAATGTCACCCGAAGACACTGAGTAAAATTATTTCGAAATCAATTTACAACAGTGTTTTTTTTTTTTTTTTTTTTTTTTTTTGTGAACAACTTTGGAATAGGACAATCCAAGTAACATAATTATTCCTGTAAGGTTTAGTAAAAACAAGATAAGTGGAGTCTTGTTCAAAGCAATTGTATCACAACAACAGACATGTAGGGGCAGTGGGTTTAAGCTCACAATGCGCACTATGTGCTCAGGTGAGCTAACAACCCATCATGAAAATCCTGCTACCAGTGACACACACAGTTGTTTTTTGTGTGTGTAAAAAGTCTTTCAAAGCTACTTCTATGTGGTACTCTACAAACAGGAATAAAAAAACAATTTTTTCAAATGGACTAATTGTGGAAGTTGGGGAGTGTATATAATTCATAGGTAACCAACTACCTCCGGTCCACGTACTTCTGAACAGTACTAATCTCTTATATACATAGTACCTTGTTTTAAAGTGCAATTTTCTGGTCTTAATAATTGAATATTGCACTCTAACTGAAACTTGGTGATTAAACATTTCTGCAGCAAAATGGGACATTTGTTCTACAAAATATGTCCTTGAAATTTTTTTAAATTGTATCATGCACTTTTTCTTTAAATATACCTACTCTTGAATAATTAAAATGCATGGAATTTTCAAACTTGAACTTTCATAATATGTAATTAGTAAAATACTGTTACATGTTTTAGAACATTACATATTGTTTGTTTTTTTTCTTCAAAGTTGCCATGCAAAAGTTTGTAAGTTATTCTTAATTAAAACTATCAAGGGCAAAAATATATTCAATAAAGAATGCAAAGTCCTTTTATTTCATCTAATTTTTTATTTTCAATAGTAAAATTGTATTTTCTAGTAAATCTATGAATAGGACAAGAACTGGTATTCCATCTTTATGGCTAAAAATATACTCACCTGTTGACATCATTTTTGATTATCTATTTCTGAAGTATGATTTTATCGATATTTAATATCTTAAATAAAGCGATCTTTATATTGACTGTTGCATGATGCAATAAGTTCATCACTTCCCACAAATACAAGCTAGGAACAAGAACATTTATATTTACATTTAATTTTTTTTTAATTTTATTTTTTAGCACTCCCTAATTTCTGAGCCCAGATGATCCAATTTCAATCCCAACCAAGATTCAAGTAGACCAACATCGCGATAAAGTGTCCTGAAGATAATTTGGATAACAAGAGCTGCTTGAGTGTTGACATCTATTTTCTTTTCCACCCCATTATACTTTCGTGTTAACCAATATGACCCGATTTTAATTCCAACCCAGTTATATTCAAGACCAGCATTTTGAAAGTTTCAGGAAGATTTGATAATCCTGGCAAAGTTTCAGGAAGATTTGATAATTCTGGCAAAGCTTCAGGAAGATTTGACTATCACAAGAGTTGCTAAGTATTTAACAAGGATTTTTACTTTTGTATTGGTCCTATAATCATTAAGACAACTATTATGACCATCTTTCAAACGAATCAAATAGAAATTGTCTCTGAAGTGCTGACTGCCAACAGATAGAGAGCATTTTACAGGGTCACCTGTAAAAACCACAAACTTAGACAACAGTAAGTGACCAACTTTGATTAAAACAGAACTTTTCCTGATTTTAACTGAAAATGCTTTTTTAACAGACCTTGTTATCATACAGACTATCAGCTTAGATTAAACGTATTTATTTTACATCACGTGTAGAGTTCAGTTCTTCTAAATATACAGCATGACAAGAACCATCTTTGCTAAGACCAGGTCCAAACATGCATCACAACAGTACTGGTTCAGGTGATGAGTCAAATAATTCTGAAAATAACTAGCTGGTCTGAATGAAACCAGTTTCTCAGTCACTTTTACCCACATACTAGCACTACACCGATTGTTGGCATAATCCTTAAAAAAAGAACTTTTGTTTGCACACAAACTTATGATATGGCAGCTTGGTAGTATATGTCAAGTTTCAATCTAGCCAAATGACTGATCGACTTGTCAGACAACCAGCAGGCAGCAGTTGTCCTGTCATTTATCTACTGAATGTTCAATCAGCTCCGGACCAGTCTGTGATCTGTTTTGACTCTTCAAGTTGTCTCCCATGTACTGGCTGTCATCAAGGTAATGACTCTATTTTCTTCTTCAGTCAGATACTGTTTTGCTTCTTTAACAAACTCAGTACCTGTATTGTATAAGTTTTAATAATAATTGGGGGGGGGGGGGGGGGGGGGGGGGGGGGGGGGGGGGGGGGGGGGGGGGGGGGGGGGGGGGGGGGGGGGTGGGGGGGGGGGGGGGGGGGGGGGGGGGGGGGGGGGGGGGGGGGGGTTTTTTAAAAAAAAAAAAAAAAAAAAAAATTTTTTTTTTTTTTTTTTTTGGGGTTTTTTTTTTAAATAGAAAAAAAAATTTTTTTTTTTTTTTTTTTTTTTTTTTTTTCTTTTTTCTTTTTGAAAGCTTCTTAATCATATAGCGTCCCTACCCAACCCCACACATTCTCCTAGACAATAACACGTTCCTGATAAAAGGTTTAACTTTACCAGGGAGACTCATAGTGATCAATTATGCCAACTGAAATTGTATTCCGCCCAATGGTTTCAAACACGATTTTAAAACATTTCTACAAAGATTAAACATGGAAGACTGATTGCCCCTATGTAATGTACGGACCCTGCCCCTGTGGTGGGATAATTATTAACGGATCATACTTATTTTAGCAATTTTGGTTGAGAGTCATTAGGTGAAATTGTGAATTTATTAAATTCTGACCACTGTTTACAGATGAGAATATTTTTCTTTGAAGTGTCATAGCAACAGGAGCTCTGCAAGGATCCAATTCATGTTTGTTGTTTCCGCAACAGATTACCAGTCCTATTTCAGCAACGTCTACCGAGTGGTTTTGGAGATTAAGTTTGGAACAAAATGTTTAATTAGATAGACACACTTGGGTGAAGCTGATCATTTCCGTGCTCTAAATATTTCTGTAGTGTTTAACCTTTTTGCACAGACTTTGAAGACAGTGCTTTCAATAACACATGTGTGTGTTTTGAAAAATACTGAATTTAAACATTATTTGAAAATTGCAGTTGTCTCATTAATACTGGTCCAAACAACAGGTCAACACTCAGGGGCATTACAGATCTTAGAGATCCAACTACATAATACTGACCTTGTCCACAAAGGAAATATTCCACAACAGCCTTATGGAAAATCAGCCCCTTTTCATGCATACACTCGTCATCATGACTTACTCACCTGCCAACATGACCTAACTACACTGTACTTCTTATCAATCTTGTCGCTTGATTTGTTAATTACAAAATAAAATCCACTAACTAAAAATACATTCTTAGGCTAGTTTACAATGTTAATTGACATATGCGGCAGTGGATTCTTATTTTAGTTGATCAGAGTTTAATGCTCATTTCAACAGTATTCCAGTCATTTTCGCAGGCGTGTAATTTACCTACTAACCATAGCTCCTGGTATTTATAGAGAATCAATCTCTTAGTTTGTTTTGATTTGTTTTGTGTTTCGGTGTATTTCTGGAACTCTATTTTTGAGGCACCAATAATTATCAATTATAGTACTGACTGTTCATTGGTCTGCCAAACCTTTGAATTCTTTGAAAGAAAATCAAATTGATATGAAATTAAAACGAATGTATTAAATTGCTGAATATGTCCATAAAGTCGCAATATCTAGAGTTTTTTTCAGTAAGACCCACCGTGCTTTGAGTAGCCGTTTCATGCAAGGAGTGTTTATACGTTTTTACTTTTGTTTATCTCAACTGCAACACAACTTCTCTAGACTTATTTAAACCACCCTTTAGACGCCATTATTGATCAAACCAGTCATGTACGAACACATTTTCTTGCTAACCAAATCGGGATATCTGCAGTTTTTACCAGTGCTGGAAAATCTCATCCTACATCCCTGGTGTAAGATGACTTAATGACGTCAGAACAAACTACTTTTATGAATGAATGATTAATTTCATACATTACTACAAGAAAATAGCACTTAAATGTAAGTCATTGATTTTATCTTATTTCCGCTATTAGTAGAATATGGTAAGCAAATAAAACAATCTATCACTGGTTGCACATGCGGATGAGAGTATACGGCTCTCGGGTTACTGCTTTGACAAAACAGTTACCCTCGAGCCAGATATTCCCATCTGCATGCGCAACCAGTGAAAGATTCACATAGACTTTACCCCAAGTCTGTCGTTATGTAAATTGGCCTCCTATTTTTCTTTAATATTTTTGAAGGCTTTGGCAAAATTTAAAAGTTTGACACCTTTACTGCATCTACAAGACTGACCAAAATAGAACAGTAGTAATATATCAACAAATACTTACCGGCAACCGTTTGCTAGCATTTTTGTGACTGTAAAAAACATTAATGGAAGGATGATCATTCAGTTTGTGCATTTTTCAAATATAAGACAAAGACCAAAAGGGTGTAAAATGTACTAAGGGTGATATTGTTGTGGCAGCTTCTCTCTATAACAGCTCCTTGCACGTAGACTGACGGACAGATGGACGGCACAGAGCAAACATATAGTCCCCCAACACTTTTTCAATGGTTAGGGATTAATAATTATCTCTGGCAGCCATTTTGTGCAGCACCGTTTCAGGAAATCGGGTGGAAAACCATTAAAGGGAAAGCCCAGTGAGGTTTGGCTGAAAATGACAACGTGGTTTCGGAGGAGGTGTCGTTTGAGCAATTATTGTTGATGATGCACAACACACGCCAATGCATAACATACATCATATGGTCACAAACGCTCACCATGAGCACAAAGTGCACAGGTGACCTGAAACGTAAAAATATTACTAATGACTGTACCAGTTTCTGGACATAATTTTTGCAGACTAAATGAAATGAAAATGATCCCAATACATTGGACTAGGAAAAAAGGAAATGTCTTTGTTCGGCCTACACTACTTGAAACAGAAACAAACTGCCTTTACAAGTTGTACTTGAATTTTGACTGCCATTGCTTTACAGATACAAGTCATGCTTCGTTGAAGATTTCGCTGCAGGATGAAAATGATGAATCTAGTTAAAACTCTCCTTTTTGTATTCGTGTATGTACACGCTGATGTAAGGACTGGATTAAACAAAAGAATCCAACAAAGACTGGCTAATACTGAACAAAGGCTTGATACAATGGCGGCTGATATCTCAGTGTTCAGGTTGGGCATAAATGATATCTGGTACACTATGGACACGTTTAACAGAAGTTGTTATCAAAATGAAAAACTTCCCTTAGAAACATCAGGAATTGCAGGAAAAGAATCACTTCAAACTAATGGAAAGTTAATAGAAAGGATTTATACAGCATTACAAAGTGAAAAGCAACTATTCCGAAAATTTAAAGCAGATGTTACCCAGGATATAAAGCACATTCAGAGTGACACAAAACTGAAGTTAAGGCAATGGAATGAAATGGAAAAAGAGAGACGGAAACAGATGGATGACAAGATTGGGAGAACTGAACAGAAACTTGACAACAAAGTTAAAGAATTGGGTGTAGACATGCTTTCTATATCAGTCAGAACCGAACAACAGCTGTTCAATTTAACATCATTGTTTGCAATGAAAGTAAAATCTTTAGAAACTGATCTTGCTTCCTGCAACCAGCTAGAAGATGAACATAAACAGTGTAAAGCAGTAAATAAAGACAAGGATGAAAAAATAGAGGAAATAAAATTAAAACTACTTGAAGTGGACAAGATAAATAGACAGCTGCATGAAACTATTGAGCATCTGAATAAAGAATGTCCAGTGGGATGGTATGGAAACAAAAGGTCTTGTTATTACATTAGCAACTTCCGTGCATCTTGGAACAATGCTATGAACTGGTGCAAGAGAAATGGTGGCTATCTTGTTGAATATGACGAAAGGACTGAGTTAAAATTTGTTGTTGATCTGGCTAAAGTGTCAAGTACATGGAGTAACAGTATATGGACAGGATTCTGGACTGGGTCAGATGACGCAGGGCAGGAGGGTGAATGGAAATGGAGCTACAGTGACCAAAAGTTACAGTTCAGAAACTGGAAGTCACAACAACCAGACAATGGGTCAGGGACAGAACACTGTATGGTCACTCTTGTTAACCTTAATGGCCAATGGAATGATGAACAGTGTTATACACTTTACAAATTTATATGTGAGAAAACATTGTAGTTGTAATAGTACCGGAAGACTGTACTATTTGCATCTAACTGCTAGCATTGATACATGGCATTTTATGTTATTTCTAAAACTCAGTTTCAATTTGAAATACTACAGGTTTTAACTGTAGCTTAATAGCAAATAAAAGCAAGATACAATGTAAGAAGTTTAATTTGTTACAAATTATTCACCTTTTCTAGCAGTGTTCAAGCATCTATACATTTTGAAGGTATTGGATTTAATTTATATTCATGGTTTGCTACTAGAGTCTGTCTATGGTCTCATTGCGGTCTTTAAACATTTTGTATTTCACACTATAATGTAATTCAACTTCCTATTGGAGGATGTTGCAATATGTGTCTGAGTACAACAAGATAAGGCGTTACACATAGCTTGGCAAGAGACACAAAAATTGGGTAACTACAGTACAACACAGTTTAACAAAATTCAAGTACACATTGTTAACCACAGTTGCATCATCAAAATAGACAGTGAAAGAACTTTTCACTCACATCAGTATTACTTTTACCAAGAGAGAAAACAATCTCTTATCTCCACTGTACAGTCACATTATACTTTACATCAATAGTTCTTTTTCACACACACATCTCTGACTTATTGGACACGGACCATCATTCCATCGGCCTTCTAAGTTAATACAACTCATCATGCAATCTTCCTCTCCCCTGTAATCATCTGGCTGAGGTTTGTGCCAGTTTACAAAACCCATGTTCACTTTTGTACTCAAACCACTCCATACCCACTCCCCTTCTTTGTCAATGTCAGATGCTCCAGCCCAGAATCCAGCATATTTAGCATTGCTCCATGGTGCTTCAATTGACAGAACCAGGTCTAAAACAAATTTCACTTCCATGATATTCTCATACTGTACTAAATAAGCTCTTTTTTTCTGACAGTTTTTCTCTGCCTCTGTCCAGTTATAAAGGGATGTGCTGAAGTAGTAACAAGATCCCATGTATTTATGCCATTTTGGTGGACAGTTAGCAAGTTTGTTTAGATGTCTGAAAATTTCTCATTAAATGCTTCCAGCTGTGTAACTTTTGACTTGAGTTCCTCTACTTCTTTATTCTTATCATCTGGAGAAGTTTTGTGATTCTTTACATTTTGCTCCAACATTTCAATTCTCTTTTCTTGTCGACTCAGTAAAGACTTCATGTTCTTATCCAGAGTCTGTAAGTCCAGTGTCAGTTTCTCAATTCTGTGTTCATTTACACTCATTTTGCTTTTAGCGTTATGTTGATGTTCAGTGAGTGTTCCGAGATCCTCACGGATTTGCTCCTGGAACAAACTGATATTTCTGTTTACCTCATTCAAAGTACTACGGACTGCATGTTTTTCATGCTTAAAGGCTGAGTACAATTGCTGAACTTGATTATTTTTTAACGAATCTTGAATTTTACTTATTTTTTCTGCAGAGTGAATGGATGTATCACCATTCTTACAACTGGTTGTGTTCAACCGACCTAACTGGTTCCAGATTTCAATGATATCCAGTCGGAAAACGGCAATATCTTGAGTAACTGTGTCCAGTCTAACTTCAGCATTTGTGATCCTTTGAGGCTGATTGGATCTGTAACTTACATTCTCACCAAAAGATACAGAATGCATAAGAACCTCTACAGCTATAAACACTATGTATGGGAGTTTTCCTGTTGTCATTTTTGTGTCTGAAGGCCGGTGCCAGAAGTCAACTTTTGATGTAACAGGATTCAAATGTAATGGAGTAAATTCTATATTCCTCTGAATATCGTTAAAAGCGGATTTACTGTATTAGAATGGAGAAAAAACAGAGAGATTAGGCCTACAAATAATTTATATGCTGATCTTACAGGAAGTGATTATTTTATTCATAAAGTGGCATTTAAACATGGGATTAAAACAGACCAATTAATTTGATTGAAATGTAGACAGCTTATCACAACAACAAACATTCACGAAGTTCACTCGAAGGACAATAAAAAACGCCACTTTTCGTCAAGTAATTACATGCAATTATCTAAGTGCTAGTACTTACAGTATTATGAAACACACAAACAAATAGGCCCAGCAAAGTAATTTGTTGCTCAGTGATCATTCCCGCTTAAGCATTCTTTTACGTGATATATCATGTGAATGATTTTACCAATTTCACATTATAGATCTTACGTTGTGTATCACTTTTGGGAATGAGTGAAGTAATTGCACAGACATTCATGTATTATGACTGTAACACCTACTTTTGAGCCCGGGGCCATGGTGGCGAATATAAAACACCATCTGTTCTGCAGGACTAATTCTATAAAGTATTCCCAAATCTATCCCTGGATTCGACAGAAACAAAGAACTACTACAATGTACCATACAAAATATAAGTGCTCCTGACTCCATATTGTGACTTGATCTTTAAGCTAGAACTGGACACATCATATACTACTAGTCAGAAAGTAAGGCTTATGTGAAATGATTTCAAATTCCCTTCATAGAAATTTTATAAATGACAAAGTGCTCCTCTCCACTCTAAAAAGTCAAACACGTATATAGAATAAGGGTGAAAAAACGTTCGAAACAATTTCTGAATCAGTAGATGGATGGCATAGATATAGCTCTGGATAAGATCATGACAGATCATTCCAAAATACCAAAGGACAGTACTCTAGAATACGTCACTGAACTACCGTTTTACACCAGTGTCCAGCTAATTGCAAGTGCACTGTTTTAGTTATTTTTAAAGACTTACCACCTACCTACCATGATTGAGGTAAATTTTAATATGTAACTGATATAACTGATAGGCAAACTTCTGTTTTTCTGAAGCCTCATTAAAATAATTATGACTCTGCTTGAAATGCTACATTTAACATTTATATCACAGGCATACAATTACTGCTGAACAGGACTGGTACAAAAGACTATATCGCTCAATAAGCAAAAATCTATAAATCACCTAACAAACGCAGCCTGATTTTCTAAGCATTACTAGTGTACATATTCATGTATTTGTATCAGTATAAACTGTACTTTGTTAGATGTTTCATGAACTTGGAGTCAACTTGGAGCGAAAAATTAGGGAAAATCTAACAATTTGGAAACAGGATGTTACTAACTATCCAACTCTTAACCACTCAACCACGGGAAGGAGGGATCATTTACCGGTATTTCAAGCAATGAAAATTCATCATTTGATCATTGGTTGATAAACAACTACAAAAAGTAAAATTCAACATATGTGTTATGTTGATATTGAACATTTTGTGTTATATTGATATTTATCATGTGTGGCGTGTTAATATTATCAAATCTTCTGAACAGAAAATTATTGTACTGTTTTGCATCTTTGAGTATCTACATCCTTGTGAAATCATTAAGACACCAAAAACTGATTGTATACTGAATTTGCAAATAAGAAAATACTATCAATACTTTATCATTTTCCAATTGAATTCTTATTGTGATCTATTTCTGTACAACTTAAAGTGCATTAGTGTTGTACAGCTTGGAGTTCATTCATGTTGTACAAGTTTTGATTCATTGGTAATGTACGGCTTGGAGTCCATGCATGTTGTACAAGTTTTGATTTGTTGGTAATGTATAGCTTGGAGTTCATTCAAGTTGTACAAGTTTTGATTTGTTGGTAATATATAGCTTGGAGTCCATGCATGTTGTACAATTTTGTTTTTGAGTTGCTTGGAGTTCATGCATGTTGTACAAGTTTTGATTTGTTGGTAATGTATAGCTTGGAGTTCATGCATGTTGTACAAATTCTGATTCATTGGTAATGTACAGCTTGGAATTAATTCATGTTGTACAACTTTTGATTCATTGCTGTTATACAGCTTTGAGTTCACTTGTGATGTAGAATTTTAAACCAATGGTTTGTAGTTGCCAAATGAGATTGCATAAACAATTATCGTCACTGCCTTAAGTAGATGGTGGTAAAACCAATCAGAGAAGACTCATTTCTACTTAAGAGCTCAACAACTTAGTAAAGTAACATACATATATTGACTATAATGCTGATTTTGTGTTAACAATTTATTATTACAGTGAACACTTTTCTACATTTATGATTTTTTTCAACAGTTTGGTAGTACAGAGCAATACTGTTGGACAAAATTGACATGGCTAACTTTCTATATGTGTTTATCATCTTATATCATTTACAACTGTCAACATCCAATTATGTGTTAAGTACCAGGATAAAAAGAAGACTTGCGACGGTTGAGAACAAAGTTGATGTCATCAACATTGAGATATCAAATTTTCGCGACGATATTACTGACATATGGGAAAGTTTAGATCAAGTTAACAGGTCCTCTAGTTGGAATAAGAGTTTTCCTACGGATGTATTGCCTAGCAAAGGAAAAGGAAACAATGCTGAAGAAAAAGTTGCAGATTTAAAACAAAGGATAACTTTTGCATTCCAGGCTGAAAAACAAATACTGCATACTTTTCAACAAGCGTTAACAGAAGATATGAGAAACCATGAAATTCAAATAAGTAAGAAAATCAACAAAATAGACACAATCAATATCAATGATAGACTCTCTGCAATGGAAAGAAAGACAACTGACATGGACAAAAGTATAAAATCTTGTGTGTCAACGGAAAAAGAATTCTCTGATATAAAGCTTCAACTATCTGATTTAACAGCAAAATATAAAAACTTGCTTGCAACAAATGCAGTTCTGCAAAACAAGATCAACAAGCTTGAAAACTGCCAACCTGGCTGGTACCCATACTTTAACTCTTGTTACTTTCTAAGCTCTAAGACTGCAACCTGGTTCCAAGCTCTAGAATGGTGCAAGACAAATGAAGCACACCTTGTTGAATACAAAGATATGGCTGAAGTAAATTTTGTTCTTAATATGTCAAAAACATTAACAAACTGGAGTAATAATTACTGGGAAGGATTCTGGGTAGGAGCAGACGACAATGATGATGAAGGCACTTTCGAATGGAGTACAAGTCATACTAAATTCACTGACAAGTATAGGCAGCTGACAACATTTTTACAGTACTGGCTACCTGGGCAACCAGATCATATTACTGAAGACTGTATGATGACTCTTGTTAACCAAAATGGAATGTGGAATGATGGAACATGTAATAGCAAGCTAAAGTTTGCGTGTGAAAGGAAATACGCTTATAAACATCTTTAGCTTCCCACATTTTAGTGCTCTAACTTTTTACAGTAGTTTGATTTTACCACGGAAAAGCACATGTTACAGGGCAAATTAAATACAGTGCCTTTCACTTTTCTAGATACGTTTTAGAGTGTGTCATATTTCAGACTATTCCTTTACTGTATTTCAGCTGAAAGCATGTAATAACTTTACATTTCCTTTCCTTCAGACACCATCAATATCCAACTGATTACAAACTCTAACAGGTAACTAAGCTATGGCAGAGAAATTACTGTAATGTATCAGGATTTGCTTCCCTTGACATAAAAGTGCTTAAATGTATATGCTATGGAGTGGATACTTAAAGGCTTTGCTTATGCCAAAATCACAACTCTTCTGACAAAATAAACATGTGCGAGTTTTCCTCCCACACTATAAAAAGTCACCCAAGTGGTAGGCACCAAAGTAATACTATTGCTATTTTCTTAAAAGGCACGTCATCAAGTACCTTAAATTTGTTTTAGTTTGAATACCACAGATCCTGAAATCTATCCATAATGAAAATGGAATCATTTTACGCAATTAAAGGTGTATAAATATTATGAACCCACAATCATAGCTGTTGTACAGTAAACAACACTTAAAAATGCCAAGATTTCAGTGCATTATGCAGCTATACAAGACCTACAAAGGCACAGCAGTCTAATCAATAAAAGTCCTACCTTTAATGAGTCAAGAATGTACATAAATTCAGGCATCAGAGGGGGATAATCGTGCAATAACCTGAAAACAAATATTACAAACAATCGGGTACATACACTGTTTTAAGGAATATATTTCTGAAAAGATGACATGTATATTTCGTAATTAAATCTATGTTAACTTCATGTATTACTGCTAATTATGTAAAGCAGAAGTAGGGTTAATAAAACTGATAATTTACTGGAGGTTGTTTTTTTCATCAAAAACATATGTCTCCCTGCCATCCCAACCCCAATACCTGCTCCTCCCCCGGGTGGGGTATTGGATGTTTGGAAATTGAATGTGGACAAAAAAGATGTGGTCAACAGCCAAATTCATGGCAAATAACCACCAAACTGGGAAAAATCCATTTTACACAATGAGCAGTTGATGAAAACCATTAAGTCATAAGAGAAATAGAGCAGACATGAAATTGACAAACACGGGAACAACTCCAGAAATTGAACCAGAACAAACTAATGATATGCAAAAATCGGCATGGTACTAAAAATAAGGGTAAAATTCGCGATGATTGAATTTTCGCTATTTTTCATGAATTTCCTGCTTCGCTTATTCAAAAATCTCGCGAAAGATTCATTTCACATACAATTACTATTAGAGAATTATACTTTCAGGAATATGAAATTCGCGAATAAGTAGATCTATGTCTGCACACAAATTGTGAACCAATTTAATGTAGTTTTATTGAAATGTATCCAGCCGTATAAGAGAAATAGCCCAGTCATAAAAAGCAACAGCTGTTTCATGACAGCACGCCAGACTATTCGAGGGCTTGTCTTGTCTACGAAAAGGTATATTGTGATATTGTGTAACAATTAAGGTGAAAATTATAAGATAAAAATTGAAAAATTTTCTATTCATCCTATAACTATCAAAACAAGTACATTATTATGACCATGTTTCAAAAGAATCAAATTGAAATTGTCTCAAAAGTGATAATTGTTAACAGATGGTGGATAGATAGTCATGTGAGCTCACCTTGAGCATGTGACTACGGTCACCGGTCAAAATAAAATAAAACAAAGTAGCAAAACATTTTAATCAATTCTAAACTAAAATTTATTCATCTGACTGTGTGATCAACAATAGGAACATTTATACATATTTACAGATCCAATTCGATAACGTTACTATTATCGGAAAACCGCATTGCGACGTTATAGGTAAGGAAATAGTATTCTAATATGCCTATGGTATATTTCTTTAGTTAATAGAAGTAGCTCCTTCCTACTTTTCCAATTTAATCCCGCTCAGAAAATAAAATATTGAAATAGAAATAATATATGTATGATGAGATAGTTCTGATTAAAGAACCTAAATATTATTTTTGATTGCGACAGTTAAGCCTTAGAATACCTTCACCTTGTTTTCCCTTAAAAAGGCCAAGAAAATTCTGGATTGACCGCCATGTAGTGTTTTGATTACGGGAGACAAAATGATGAATGAAAACGTTTACGTCATTACACTGACTTCGTAACTCCACGTTAGATTCTGAATCTGACGTCTTCTGCATAATGTCACAGTCAGGTATTTTATATATTTTATGTATTAGATGATTAAACTAAAATAGGTTTGTATAATATAGCTATACAAATGTATATGATATCCTGAATGGTTGCCCGAAATTGGGGAATGAATTCCAACAGTCACTATTTATGCCATTTTACACATTACCGTCGAACTAAAAAAGGTCCGTAGTAGTTACGATAGTTTGCAAAAATTTGGCTACTAAGAATCGAAATAATCTATGGCTTGGAGTGCTTTATCGAAATTGAAGCATTTCCGGTCGGTAATGTGCCTGCGTAATATTTCACCCGGGCTTCGACCTCGAGAATTGTTCCGCCCGGCACATCACCTCCGGGAAATGCTTCGATTTCGATAAAGCACTCCAAGCCATAGATTATTTCTTAATTATAATTAATACGTTTCTATTATATTGGATAAAAAGTGAAGCAGGTTGGAAAAACCGCCATGGCTTACAGGATAAGGTGCCTGAATTCGTACCAATTTATGTATTGTCGCTGAAAGGTCACGTGTAATCGTAACTATTTTCTTTTTAATTTAAGGGGGGTCACTGGTGAGGTTTTGGATTTTTGCATTTCCAGAAATTTACATTGGTTGTATTTCAAAAATGATTATTTAACTGAAAAAAAACAATATGCAGTAGTAAACTTATAGGAATAATTTAGTGCCATTTAGTGTAATTTTTTTGAGAAAATATATTGTGACCTCATGCGCGGAATGGACTATGTAAAAAGCACAGTTTGTCCATGCACGGAATGAATACATGCAAAATGTGCACTTTGTCCATGCGCGGAATGGAAAAATGCAAATACTACACATTGCCTACGGATGCATTCTAGCATAAAATTTGCTGTTTTTGTCAATTTTTCCGGTGTTTTAACAGGAGAAAAAACGTGTGTTAGATTCACGCGCCGTTATAAAAACAAAAATAATATCAAACAGGGAATGCCACATACCAAAAACGCAGCCTCCCCAAAACGAGCCCCATAGCACCCAGAAGTGCACACCACCAACCCACACACACACACACACACACACACACACACAAAACACACACGCACACACAATCATGTACACACACAAACATACACTACCAACACACACTAGCATACAAAGCAAAACCCGTTTTCATTTATGCGCAGTACAGGGCCATTGTAAACAATGGACCTGTCTCCCAAGTCTTACATCATGTACGGCGTCAACAGTGCCGGGCTTAAAAACCGCTGGTGACGTCATAAATATGACGTAAACAACACGGACGTTGTCCCGCGCATTATTGAACGTCGTACTAGTAAGAGCGTTTCATTTTTATGTTTATGATTATTTTATGCTATTTATGCTAGAATAGAGCTAACGAACGTATTTTTCGTGTTATAACACCTGCAGAAACCCTTGGGATATGTTGGTGTCCTCGTCCTAACGGGCTCGGGCACCAACCATCCCTCGGGATTCTGTAGATTTTATACTGTGACACGAAAAAACGTGCGTTAACCCTACATTGAAATGTGTTAAATTAATGGTCATGCCGCATTAGCATTTGAAGTTGGTGCTTTAGAAATAAAAAAATCGGACTGATAAAATGATAGTTGATTGTGTCGTTGTTGTTGTTGGTAGAGATTTCGGCAGTGGAAGGGAAGCAACTCCTACATGCAGTTGATGTTGTTTTTTTTCTAAAAAGACTCTCCCAGTCAAAATAAGAAAATCAATATTTGGAAAGTTATTATTTCATACTAGTAGCGGGAAGAGTTTGGTGTATTGGGTTAAAAGCTATTATTTCCTCTATCCTTTTGTACGCACACCTATTTCAGCTGGATGTTTACTTGAAAAAAATGCGCATAATTCCACTTTAAGTCTAGATCCAGTTTAAACACTCGGTTATGTAGGGTCAAAACCTAGGTCACCATGTCAAATCATAGAAATAACAAGAGCTGTCACTCATAAGTGACGAATGCCCCGAGTTGGTTATGCTTGAATATAGTTATTGTGCACAGCAATATTATTCGTTGCTAAAATTACCCATATTCAAAGTTTGGTATAAAATCATTGCATATTGAATCAAGGTGGTCTTACAGAATATTAACAGAAATAAAGGGAGATAATTCACAAATAAAGCAATAAATGGTGATGGTTCTTTATAAAACAACTTATGGTAACTGTTATGACCATCTTTCAAAAGAATCAAATTGAAATTGTCTCTAAAGTGCTTATTGTCATCAGATAGTAGACAGATTGATACTTATGCTCATCTTGTTGCTGTGACTACGGTAACCTTTCGATAAAATGAAACAAGCAAAAATACTTTTTTAATCAATTCTTAACTAAACATGTTTTACCTGGCTGTATGAATAACGAAACTGACATGAGTTATTCACATTTACTGATCATCAGTTGTAGACTCCATTTCTTCCAAATATAATGAATGACCAGTACCTGTCTTTGGCTCAGTCCGGCCAAACATGCGTCACAACTGTAGAGAACTTTCATGACAATTGCTAATATAGCTTCAGATCGAGTGTTCAAAGGGTAAACGGGCATTGACACTAACTTTCTAGAGTGGTGTGCCGGAGGGTCACCTACCTGTAGAAATTGATGTCCCTTGCCAAATGTGGATCCCTCGATTTTTCAAACACCAACATTGTTCGATTCAAGAAACCTTCAATATTTTCATGTGGATTTCTAAGAGGAAAGTTGCTAATTCACTAAAAAAATCTAGGTACTCGTGACGACCAGCCAGCATGGCATTAGGTCACCAGGTTACATTACCAAAAAAGAGGCTCAGAAGGGCCAGTATCGCTCAACTAGACTGACTGGACTATTATAAGTCAGGTTTGTAAAAATCTTTTGAAATATGTGACCTGTCATCATGGTTTTAGAATAATTGGCTGTTCCCACAGTGTTGCATTTTTAATACAGATAATCTACAGGTTGCAGGCAACCTTCTGAGCAAATTTTGTGAATGTGACCTTGACTGTTATCAAGGTTTTACAATAATCGACTGAAGCACGCTTGGTTTTCGCACATCACGACTTATTGTCTATACAGATCATCTACAGGTAATGCAGGCAAACTTCTGAGCAAGATTTGTGAATTTCAAACTCCTTTGGAAAATGTGACCTGAATGGTTTTAAAGATTAATAATAATCGGCTGTAGCACGGTTGGTTTTCGCACAACGTGGCTGAATTTCTACAAAATCATCTACAGGTTGAAAATCCATTGGTAAATTCGACCTGTAAAGTGTAATCAAGGTCATCTGTAGCACGGTTGGAATTCAAATGAAAATTGTGACATGTAGAGCGTAATCAAGGAAAAGTAGACGGACAGATGGGCTGGCGAACGACGGACAACCACTTCGACCAGTAGAGCTAAAAATCATGCCAACAATCTTTAAAGGCTTCATTTTTTACCCAGTCTTTATGAAAATTTGTTAGAATGTTTGTCTAAATGAAGGCTTACTGGGTCACGTGGATTAAAGAACTAGGTCACTACATGTATATCAAATCAAGAATGTTTGTAAACACCTAAATTTGTCTCGATTAACTATAGGTCAAGTTTAAATACTTTGGTCAAAAACTAGCTCACCATGTCAAATCATAAAATAACAAGAGCTGTCAGTCATAAGTCGAATGCCACTGAGGTGCTGATGCTTGAATATGTTTTTTGTGCATATAGCAATACTAGTCGTTGCCAAAATAACCCCAATACAAAATTTGGTATAAAATCATTGCATATTGAAGCGAGGTGGTCTGACAAAATATTAACAGAAATAAAGGGAGATAATTCACAAATAAGGCAATAGAGGGTTATGGTCTTGGGCACTGTACTTCCTTGTAATGTCTTCTTCTATTGAGGTAGAAGGGTCTATTTGAACAAATTTCCCTCACTATCTTAAAAGTTAATATGCTCTTGATAAGAGAACATAATAAAGGAGTATAGTTCACAGAACTAGGCAAGGTAGAGTAATGGCTCTTGGGCACTACACTTCCTCTAGTTGTGTTTTATCATTGTATGAAGTTATGAAATTCCTTTTATTCTTTTGATTTATTCTCTGGACAAGAAAATGTAACAAAAGGGGATAATTGAAAAATAGGCAAGCTAGACTTACGGTTCTTTTAGACTGCACTTTATCATTGTGCTTTATCAATGTCTAGAGTTTCAAGTATTTCCCTTAAATACTAATTGAGTTATGCCCCAGATTAGAAATTTCAATAAAAGGAAATAATTTTTAAAAAGGCAATATAAGAAAATTTAACATAGGGGGTTATCTAAAAGTTAGGCAAGGTTGAGTTTTGGTACAGTACTTAAAGAGTTATGCTCTTGACAAAATAATGGAACAAAAGAGGATAATTCGAGACATATGCAAGTCAGAGTTATGGTTTTTGTACACTGCATTTCCTCTAGATGTTTTCTATCCTAGGAATTTCAATGTTAATGTTATCCCCTTAAATACGTTTGGAGTTATGTGCCAGACAAGAAAACTCAATAAAGGGAGATAGTTAAAAAGGGGCTATATAGAGTTATGGTTCTTGGGAACTGCTCTTCCCCTAAATGTCCTCTCTTATTGTATGCAATTTGAACAAATTTACTTCAGTACTTTTAGAGTTAGGCTCCGGACAAGAATTAGTAACAAAGAGGGATAATTTAAAAATTGACAAAGCTGGGTTTTACACTGTAATTTCTCTCATTGTGCTCTATCACTGTCTGAAATTTCAAGTAATTTCCTATAGTACTTTTTGAGTTATGTTCCGGATAAGGAAGTTGAACGGACGGACAGACGATTCGATTTCTATATGCCACTCCAAGTTTCTCAGATAAAAAGCTAAATTTCGACCTCAGTCATCATGAAATTTGTTCAGAATGTTTTTGTGATTGAATTTTGGTCGTGCTTCAAAGAGGGTCACACTGGTTAAAAAACTAGGGCACAGTATGAATTCATAAGAGAACCATATTAACACGCTAAAAGCCACGATTCGTACCAAATTATCATGAAAGTTGGTTAGAATGTTTTTCCTGATGAACTCAAGCATGATTTTGAAACTGGGTCATGTTCTGTCTAAAACAAGGCCACCCGGTCAAATCGAAGTATTTTTTAATATTAAAGTAGTTTTATTCATGTGAACTCCAAATCTATACCACTTGCAGGATGTCAATTGTTCATCTCATCAAGATAAGCAGAACCCAGGTTTCAACGCCTTCAGCTCAAGGCCAAGGTCACACTTAGGAGTGTTTCATTTTCGTATCCCCTCTATTTTTCCACTTAGAAGATTTTCATAAAAGTAGGACCAAGTTTCACGTTTCAACCATACAGCTCAATGTCAAGGTTACACTTTAATACTGGTCAAAGGTCATGAGACTATATTTCCTAAACCCCTTGAAGGATATTCTTGAAAGTTGCATCGAGATGTTATGTTATCTCAGGAGCCAATCAAGGTCAAAGTCAATCCTTTATTAAAAACCATCTCCCAATGAAGACCACCTTGCCAATAAAGCCAGCAGGGATATTACAGCGAACTTTACATCTATAGTAATAACACCTGCGAATAAAGACCACCAGCAAACAAAGAAGACCATATGTTTAGCTTCCCAGCAATGGTATTTGTTCACTGGTTTAACTGTTTATATTACTTATCGTCCCAAAACTGGTTATAGTATAAAAGCACCAACAAAGGCATTGGTGGCAATTATGGATGCTCCCCGAAGCATGTTCTTTTCCCAGTGACTTGTACAGACATTCCGTTTTTGCCAATCAAATCTTACACATTTCAACTGATTTGAAGAAAATTGTAATATTTTGTACCAGCAGATAAAATTTATGGCTTTTGAAAGAACGTTTTCGAAGGATTTCCTCGTACAAATCTACGTAAAACAAATTATCCTCACGGCAAGGTCAATTTTGACCTCAGTGGATCAAACTGAACAAACTTGGAAGAGGACTACTATATAATGCTACATGTACAAGTACATTCTAAATAGGCAAGTTCTTCTAATATAAGGGAAAAGAGCCCCATCCTCTGGCAATCATATGTTTCTGAATCGGAATAATTTGAATAGTCTTGGAAGAGGGTCACATAGCATTTATTTTTAGGTAAATATATATGTAATCGTTCGTAAATAACAAGGTTGTCAATGAAATAACATCGGAAATTTGAAAATTAAACTACAACTCTTATATCGAGCTCCGTACGTTTCTGTAAATTTCCGTAAATATCCGTACTTTTCCGTAATATGCATATGATTATCTTCCGTAATCAACTAACAGCGCATTAATTTCTAAAACAGAAAAAATGTGTAATGCAGCCTGTAAGCTATATACCTTCCTGCAATCGTCTGAAGTTGTATGTACTCTTTTCAGCTGTAATATGTTCTTATCATATGCGACATTCAAACAGAAGATTGATCTGGTCTGTCTTGCACTACTTTCGCATAGCGCATGTTTACAGTTGTTATTCGCACATAGCACAGTTAAATTTCTTGCAGTGTTTGAAATGTGGTAGGGATGACCAACTAAAATTACTAACAGTCTTTCGGATGAGACTTAAAAACCGAGGTCCCATATATGGGTGAAAACCTGGCATGATAAAGAACCAGGGTGTCTCTGGAATCGGGACGCTTTCTGTATCTTGCACTATCCCCCGAAAACCTAAAATAACTAAACTCTTCTGGGGGCGTTGGTCATATGGGAAACCGGTACCAACGATAAAACCCTAATATACCATACCAAATGTGGTATTGGGGACTTTCAGTCCCCAGGCCAAAAACAAAACAATTGCAAGTGGACTAATCGTGGAAGCTGGGTAGTATATGCAAATTGATAGGTAACCAACTACCTCCGGCCCACCTGCTCGTGTATAATATTAACCTCTTTTATACAGAGCACATTGTTTCATAGAACAATGTTATGGTCTTAATCATTGAATATTGCACACTAACTAAAACTTTGTGATTAAACATGTTTTCAACAAAAAGGGCCATTTGTGCTACAAGAAAAGTCTTTGAAATTGTTTATACTGTATCTTGTACTTTTTCTTTAAATATACCTGCTTTCAAATAATTAAAATGCATGAAATGTTCAAACTTGAGCTTTCATATTATATTATTACTGAAATGCTGTTACATGTTTTAGAACACTAAAATTGTTTTAGTTAGTTCCCTTTTCATATTTCAATCTTTCATAATAGAAATCAGTAGTCGGTATTTTTCTTCAAGGACGCCATGCAAAAAGTTCTGCAAAGTTATCAAGGGCCAAAATATGTTTATTTCAATAAAGAATGCAATGTTCTTTTTCTTATTTTTGCTTTGCAAAAGTAACAATCATGTGTTCTAGTATAAATCTATAAATAGGACAACAATTGGTATTCCATCTACATTTAAATTAAATTACCTGTTAATGTCATTTTAGATAAGCTTTATCTGAAGTACTTCATTTAAAAGAATGTGTTAAATGAAACATATTTGTTTATATGAATGTTGCAAGTTGATCACAACTTGGCCCTAGCAAATTGATAGATTTCATATTCCAAGATTTGTTTCAGTTGATAAATTCATTATTTTTACACGCATTTTCCAATTATTTAGCCATAAGTTTCCTGAAGATAATTTCGAATACAAGAGCTGCTAAGGTGTTAACATTTCTTATTTTCTTTTCTAACCCATGATCATATTTTCTACAAAACAATCCAATTTTGATTCCAACCTGGAGCAATAATATTAAGTATATATTCGTCCCAGTTCCAACCTAATTATTATCAAGAACAGTATTCTGAAACTTTAAGTTGATTCTGGCAAAGTTTCAGGCAGATTGACAACCACAATTGTTGCAATAAAAGAACTTCAACTGTCATGACCATGTTTCAAAAAAATCAAATTGAAATTGTCTATAAAATGCTTATTGTCATCAGATAGTAGGCAGATACATGTTTACTTGTGCTAATCTTGTTCCTGTGACTACCGTAACCTGTCAAAAAATAAAACGAAAAAAAAATCTTTTTTTTTAAATCAATTCTTAACTAAAACTTTTAAAGTATTTTCACCTGAATGTGTGAACAGGAATACTCTATTATAGACGGTTCCTGGTGTGAATAACTAAACTGACATGAGTTATTCACATTTACTTATCAGCAGTTGTAAACTCAATTTATTCCAAATATAAAGAATGTCCAGTACCCGTATTTGGCTCAGTCCGGCCAAACATGCGTCACAACTGCAATGAACTTTCACGACCATTACTAATGTAGCTTCAGCGTGAGTGTTCAAAGGGTAAATGGGTATTGACACTCACTTTCTGGAGTGGTGTGCTGGAGGGTCACCTACCTGTAGAAATTGATGTCCCTTGCCAAATGTGGATCCCTCGATTTTTCAAACAACATTGTTTGATTCAAGATACCTTGAACATAAATTGCAAATTCACTATAAAAATCTAAGTACCCTTGACGATCAGCCAGCATGGCACTAGGGTACCAGGTTACATTACTAAGCAAGAGGCACAGAAGGGCCAGTATCGCTCTACTGGACAAACTGGACTATTAAAAGTCAGGTTTGTAAAAATCTTTTGGAATATGTGACCAGTCATCATAGTTTTAGAATAATTGGCTGTAGGATAATTGGTTGTTCCGCAGTGTTGCATTTTTAATACAGATCATCTACAGGTTGCAGGCAACCTTCTGAGCAAGTGTTGTAGATGTGACCTGAAGAGTGTTATAAAGGTTTTACAATAATCGGCTGTAGCACAATTGGTTTTCCGCAGCACAACTCATTGTCTATACAGATCATCTACAGGTAATGTAGGCAAACTTCTGAGCAAGAGTTGTGAATTTCAAAATTCTTTTGAAAATGTGACCTCAAGACTTGAAAGGATTAATAATAATCGGTAGTAGCACGGTTGGTTTCCGCACAACGTAGCTGAATTTCTATACAATCATCTACAGATTGCAGGCAAACTTCTGAGCAAGTTTTCCGAAAATCCACTGGAAAATGTGACCTGTAGAGTGTTATCAAAGTCGGCTGTATGACGGTTGGGGAATTCAAATGAAAACTATGACCTGCAGAGCATTATCAAGGAAAAGTAGACGGACAGGTGTGTGGGCTGACGACAGACAAACCACTTTGTCCAGTAGAACTAACAACCATGCCAATATCTTTAAAGGCTTCATTTTTTTACCCAATCATCATGACAATTTATCAGAATGTTTTTCTCGCTGAAGTCTTATTGGGTCACTTGGAGTAGAGAACTAAGTCACTATATCAAATCAAGAAGATTCCTTGTAATCACCTGCTCCACATTTGTACCCAGTTTTCCTGAAACTATGTCATGTTTGTCTCGATTAACACTAGGTCCAGTATAAACACTTAGTTATGTAGGGTCAAAAACTAGGTCATAATGTTAAATCATAGAAATAACAAGAGCTGTCACTCATTAGTGAAGAATGCCCCTGAATATGCTTGAATATGGCTCTTCTGCACAGCAATACTATTTGTTGCCAAAATTACTCCAATACAAAGTTTGGTATAAAATCATTGCATATTCAATTTGAAAAAAGGTGATCTGACAAAAAATTAACAGAAATAAAGAGAGATAATTCACGAATAAGGCAATAGTAATTTACAGGCCTTGACACCAACCAAGAAACCTTGAATGTTTTCATGTGGTTTCCTTAGAGGAAAATTGCATATTGACTCTAAGAACTATTTTCCCTGGACCACAAACCAGCATGGCAGAATCAGTGATGGCAATGTGTTCTCGGGAACCCAGGACGCTTTTAATTTTGAGGCATTAGGGGGGAGACATTACTAGGCCACCAACTTACATTACCATTGAAGAGGCCCAGGACCATGGAGTATTGCTCTACTGGACGGTTCTGAGTAAGTTTTGTGAAAATCTTTTGGAAAATTTTATCCATTACGAAGAATAAGTTGAAGCACAATTTATTTTCCCACAGCATGGCTCAATTTCAATACAGATCATCTACAGGGTGCAGGCAACCTCCTGACCATGTTTTGTGAAAATTCATCTGAACATGTGACCTGTAGAGTATTATCAAGGTTTTACAATAATCGGCTGTAGCACGGTTGGTGTGAAAATCCATTGAAAAAGGTGACCTTTAGTTGTTATCAAGAGATTGTTGACTCCATCTGACCAAATTACAAACTTAACCTAGATTTTATCAAGATAAACTTTCATGATTGGTGCAAAATGTGGCTTCCAGAGTTTCCTATTGACCTAGTGACATAGTTCTTGACCCCACATTATCCAGTTTTAAAATCCATGAAGACCAACATTCTGACTAACTTTCGTAATGATTGGGTAAAAATGTGGCTGCCTGAGTGTTCAGAAGACTTTTTTTCTACGAACTTGACCTGCAGTTCATCAAGACAAACATGACTACATCTAAAGATGATTGAGTTCAAAATGTTGACACGATTTTTTAATTATTTGACCTAGTGACCTAGTTTTTGATGCAATGTGACCGAGATTAGATCATGGCCTAGAATTCATCAAGACAAACATACTGACAAATTTTCATGACAGCCTAGTACAAAGGGTGACTTCTAGTGCATTCAAAAGGATTTTCTACTATTTGACATGGTGACCTAGTTTTTGACCCCATGTGACCCAGTTTCACACTTCACTGAAAAGTTCATCAATAAATTCTGACTAATTTTCAAGACTAGATAAGTGATCAGTAGAACACTTGCTTCGCCCTCTTGGTCAAAATAACCAATAATTTCATGACAAAATCTAACTACAAAAGGGGCATAACTCTGTCCACTATGACCTTGACCAACACCACCATTTTGTCATAAGCAATACAATTTGAAAGTTCAATGAAGAAATCCTAAGAAGTGGGAAAGTTATAGCCAATGTTTAGTTTTTGTGAAGGCCGGACCGATGAACAAAGCGATCCCTGTTTATCACCTTTTCTCCGAAAGGGCGACACAAAAACTGGGTATACAAGAGCTGTTTGTAAAACAAGTATGCCCCCTTGATGCAAAAGTTGTACTATGAAAGGAATAGTTTTTAAAGTAAAAGTCAGTGTGAAATTCATGAAAACGGCATCTGTAGAAATTGTATAATAAACAAAAAAAAAGAAAAAGAAAAAAAAGATTATTACAAGTGACAGGACAAGTTTTTGCAAAACCAGGTTTTCAAAAATTTTCCAGTAACTGCTGGCCGAGTGCAAATGT
>JAFMSR010001841.1:0-25005 GCA_022818135.1 Saxidomus purpurata | reverse complement strand
AACCGTAACGTAAAGAACACAAAATGCAATTTTATAGCCCATGTCGCCAAACTGCCGCAGCATAGAAATGACGGTCTGTTGCCTTATACTGATGTATTTATTTTGTATATTATTATTTAAAAATTTGCAGTCATGTGATTTAATTTCGAGTATTGCAGTTCGTTTTTTGCATTTATTACGACATGTCGTGATTTAATTTCGAGCCAGACAATTTGCAGGTGAAGAATTTGTCCCGTTAATTACAAAAAAACTTTTTCATGCTAGACTACGTTTCGTGCTCAAACTTTGAATCAATATGATATTCAACATTTAATGAATTCTTCATGAAATATGTCTGACGTTCTTTCTATAAGACATTTTAAACGAAATTCAAAATTTGGTTCCTTTTGTTTTTCATGTGTAGAGTCGAGAGAGACACAGGGTCATTTTTACAGGTGCAACCCATTAGACTTTGTACCAGCTTTCGTCAGAATTAACATGCCTTATACACGTCCATCCCTAATTATTTTGACAACTTCACGATTCCAAGCATCATTACTTCAAAACACTTTCACAGCACAACTTTGGTTTCGAATAGAATCTTTCTTTATTCTATTAGTAATACTTATTTTCAGTGAGCAATTCTATGAATGATAAATTTATCGCAATTTACAAATTATTCATTTAAGAATTTGTTTTTTCCTTTTATTTCTGATATTCATGTACACAAAAACATATAATATCGAGATATCAAAATATACAGTTGTATATATTTTATTTTTTGCGCGTTGAAGTACATGAAACATTTTTTTATAAAGTCAAGTGATGTTTTTGTCAAAAAGGCCACATATACTAATGTGGTGCAAAAAGTAGCAAAGCGATCACATCGTTTCCATATGTTTTAATTCATGAAATGAGATAGGAAAAAAACATTTCTGAAGAGGATGTAAAAAAGTATTTAAATTGTTTTTAACTGTTGTTTCTTGATTTTAGTCATTCAAAAATGCACATTTTTCATTATGCTTGGTTAGTTTGTCATTGACTAAGGCTATTTCATTTTCAATAGTTATTCTGAACATCAGGTTCGATCTAAAATTTTCAAAACTAGACAACATGTGTGTTTTGCTTGAAAAATGTAAGTTTTCATTGTAACTATCATAAAAATTATAGCATGCATATTTAAGAATTTTAAGTAAATGGTAAGGGTTAACTGGTTATGATAAAAGTCATGACAAGATGCGCACTAGAGATGTTTCTCTTTCTAAATGTCAAAACATTCCCTGACAAATATTCATGTTTGTTGTAACACAGGGATCAATATTGAGATGCAAAGGTCATAAGTCTTTTCCGTAGCTATTGTGTGTGTTCTCAAAATAGTAACAATAGTCCATATACTGTCCTACTCCCGAATTTAGACAGTGACTTTAATACATCGATTCATATCCCTATGCGATAGCAGTAAAGTTTTAATGCTGTACGTCAATCAGTAGATGTGGTGTCGAGTCTGAGAATCTTCCTGGTCGACTAGCACCTAAGCTAACTCGTAACTTAGTAATCTCGTATCCTAATTGGTAAACTCGTACGGATCAAAAAGTCAACTCGTCAGTCCGGGTAAGTACGGACAGTTTTTGCACGCAGAACACTTTATAGCCACGTATGAAATACAAAGCAAGCGCACCGATGACACAGTAATAAATATCACTCGGATTATATTGCCCGCGGCTAGTACCGTTGTGTGATAGGAGATAAGGGAGTCCAAAACGTTGTAAAAATGCATTTTATAACAAACGGTAAACCAGGGTAAGTACGGACAAGAGAGGGAAAGTACGGACAAAGGTTGGGAAAGAACGGACATGTATATAACAGTAGGGAAAGTACGGACAACAGTGTATTTTTAAAAATATGTTTCACAAATACTTAATATGCCATGCAATCATTAAATATCCCATAAATGCGTGCCATACCTTCAATATAGAAAGATATACAGTTTATAGAAATCTATATGCACAAAAAATATCACCAAATTAGTCAATGAAATTTCTGTGTACAGTCATATATATTTAACATTATGCAAAACTGGATTTTGAAGAATAGTACAATGCTTGGGCCTATATCTATATCTTTTCTTTTTTATCCTTTTACGCTGTCCCTTTTTGCTGTTTTTTGGCTTCCTTTTCGATCTTAATAATTTCAACCCTGACCTTCTCGTCTATTACATCTTGACTAGTTAATAGCCTATGAGTAGTAACAGCACTTCTTGCGCGCTTTCGAACAATAGGTTTCTCAAGGAGTGGGGGAACGAACACGTCTTGGATTTGATGGTCAATACTGGAAGAAATATTATTACCGACGACTTCTTCAACAATCTGATGGACTGAAGGGATGACTAACTCAAGTCCATTCTCATCTGCGAGCTGTTCCATAATAATGCTACCATCGGACACCAATTCTAGAAGCTGCGATGGGTCACTGATATCAATGACTTGGTCGATTGCGTCATCATTAACTTTACTGCATTATTCAATTTGAGAGAGTGGTACAGCCACCAAAGGTTCGTTGTCACTGTTTGGCAAAGCTGCCAGATTACAGTCGTCTTTGGTACCACTGAGAGATACATTAGCTGGCTTGGGGACGTCCATTTGTAGGTCAGTCGGCTCAATTGGCCCGTAGGCCTTTTCAGGTATTGCATTAGCGTTATATGGATAATTCCACACGACTTAAAGCCACTTGTTATATTTGCCACGGTGACAGCATTATCCCAACCAACACGAAACAAAGATGGAAAGGACCATTTATTAATCTGATGGAGTGGATTTTCTTGAAGAAATTCTGAACGGGCTCCGTTGTATTTCCTGTTAACAGGACCAAATACAGACTTGTCAAGGGGCTGCAGATGCTGTGTGTGTGTGTCGTGTGTGTGTGCGTGTGCGTGTGCGTGTGTGTGTGTGTGTGTGTGTGTGTGTGTGTGTTGGTGGTGTGCACTTCTGGGTGCTGTGGGGTTCGTTTTGGGGAGGCTGCGTTTTTGGTACGTGGCATTCCCTGTTTGATATTATTTTTGTTTTTTTGTTTGTATGTGGAGGTAATGCAAGTATGTGAATATTCTCCTCCATGGCACGCATGAGAATCGCCAATGTTTTGTGGGACGAATGGCCATCCAGGATTAACAACTGAGGTCTAGCTGGCTCGCAATACACGAGGAATACATCCTCGAACCACTTCTCACCGATGAGATCATCCATCTATCCGTTGCGCTGGTAGTACCAGCGCGATCCTACCGGTGCAGCGGATGTGTTGAAACCATGAAGGGAACGGGACGCTTTCCCCTTAACAATAAGCATTGGTGGCATTCTGCGTCCCGAGGCATTGACACAAGCCATCACAGTTATGTTTGTCGATTTAGTGCTAGTTCTACTCAGACAATTATCGCCCCTTTCTGCAACAACTTTTACTGGGTCATGTTCAAAATTCTTCCACTTTTCGTCACAGTTCCATATCTGCTGCGGTTTTTCAGTTAAATCTAGGCCATCTAAAATTGTTCCTGAAAATGTGAATTTATGCCCCGATGATATAAATTTATTGATACATCTACGATAGTTAGCACAAACTTTGAGATGCAGCTCTGGCACACTTTTAATTTCTTTTTCATTTATAACCAAAACACAAAAGGCAACGTGTAAGATTGTGTATACAACATGTAGATTAAACACAATAGTAAAAAATTGAAAGTGTCCTGTTTTGAAACTAAATTAGAAATTATGCCTCCGTGGTCGAGTGATTAAGGTCGATGATATTTTAATACATGTAGTTTGATCTCTCACGGATGAAAGGTCGAGGGTGTAAGGGCGGCTAAACGAACATACATTTTACCATTTGATATCTAAGGTTTGCAATGATACAAGTACTGATACAAACCTAAATCTTGAAAATAGCGTCCAATAATCTCTCTGTTCATCATGCGTGACCTAGTGGTCGTGAGTCTCTCGGGTTTGCGTAATGCCAGATCCGGGTGCCGTCGCTTCACTCCCTCCCACCAGTCCTTTCCAGCTAAGAAACAATTCAGTGACTCACATTAATAAAGGTAAAGGATTCAAGTATGTGTGTAAGTATATACAGGTTTATTTTAAGTGGAATATACTGCGACTTTTTAAGTCACGTTAAAACGTTGAAATCTCTGATCTTTGTCATTGAATGTGTTTAAATGGTGTTCATTGTTTGTGACATATGTAAATCAATTAATATAAAGAGGCAATCGTGATTGCATTAACTTTGCATCTGACCTCCAAATCATGATATAGTGACCATTTTAAGTAAATTTCATTTCCTAAATACATGTACATTATTTTCTGCACATCAGCTGAAATTTATCGGGCCTCTGAAGACTGAAATTGTTTGTTTTGTTAGCCTACTATAAATTATGTTTTACCTTTAAACGTGGTGTAACCAGACCCTATTTTGGTCCGTTTACATAAGACGCTGGTACCACCTGCCGTGGTGTATGTGGTGGCCTGCCGTTTGGTACATGCATTTCGTGTTTCCCACTGATCCTGTCGCCTATGGTTGATTTCGGGACATTGTACATTGCCGAAGCTTGTCTTATAGACAAACTGGCATCCTGGACTGCATTCACAGCCTTTTCCAGTGGGTCTGGGGTGTATCTTTGGGTTATATCCCTATTTTTGTATATGTATTTGGAAGGCATTCTGAAAGCAAGAGGTTAAAAGCAATGGGGCAAGTATGATATATGGCAAGGTTTAACATTACCCGCGTTATTGAGAGAAATAATTTAATCAACCAAAAAGCGAATCCGCTACCTTTATTAAGCGAGGTTCATACATCATGTGTGTGTGCATCGTTATATAACTGTGTCCTTCAGAACGTTTTGCAACCAATTCTAGCAGAAAGCAAAAAAAATGTCATAAGGCATCACCAAGGTAATCTCATCAGTGTACGGTGTTCCACTTCATGTTCCATATAACGTTGTTGATAAAGTCAAATGAATTGCTGACTTTAAGTGGGAGTCAGTGGTCTATTGGTTTGCAGGTTGAACTATGAAACTGGCGTTCCAGGTTCGATTCCCAGCCGCTGCTGATTTCCAGACTATTTTTCAGTTCTGGGAGAAATTGTCTTTTAAATGGGTACTGTTGCCAGCAGTATCAACATAGACTGGATGCTAGGGGAGGTAAATACACCTTTCGTGTGCTCGACTGGAAATAAGCTGTTCCATCTATTCCAGATGGGGACTTAGTTCGACTACGACGTCTTTACCATTACCTTCGTTAAATTATGACATAGTCAGACTTCTGTCAAAATTATTATAGTTGGACATCAACACCTGGATCACGGCGCATATAAGATGTATATGTCAAATACCAATGTATACATTATATATGATACAGGCTTTAAGAATCTATTCATAGCAACAAGAAAAGAAAGAATTGAAAATAGGCATGTCATATTTATTTCTGACTACAAACTATAGATTTAGAATATCTTGTAGATAATTGTTTGCTCTTTCAAAATCTGATCCAATTGCTCTTCCTTACAATCGGGCACCTTGAATCCAATACGAGAATTTTTCTAGAACAGTCTTAGCTCTTCAATAACACATGTCAGAAATAAAGTTACAATCAATCAATTTCTTAACAGCTTTTGCGTCTTCGCGACAGATATATGCCACTTTCTTTGTAAAGCGTTTATCTTCAAAAATTGCCAAGGCGTTTTCATCATATTTGTTCTTGTGGTCTGGACTGCAGTAATACACTGGGCCAATGGACATTTCTCGTCGGCCATAATGGTGCATTCCCACGGCATGCAAGTTACGAATTATGACGTTTTTCATTCTGAAATGACATTTGGTATATGATTTTATGATATAGAGAGCTCTGTGTGCACGTACATCCTGTGTGCTCTATACATGAATTGACTGATGATGTTCAAAACCTTGAACAAACGCAAAATTGATTTCTGTAGATCTATATGACAGTGCAAAATAATTTAGGCCTACCTGTAGATAGATCTACCTTTTACTTCTATATATAATCTAGAATTTAATCAATTTGATTCCAGACCAACAGGCTACCCGGACGCGACTCGTGTTTTGCTCATTAATACGTCGAGCTTAGAAAAAACTAGCATGGTCCACAAATAAAATTAAGCAAGTTGTAAAATGCAAATCTATCTATTTACAACTTATATTATTCGCTCTCGAAACTCACTTTAAATATATTCAACCGAATAGAGAATAAGGGGCAATATGGAACTATGGAGTTTTGCCTGAAGACACTAGCCATTATGGCACTGGTGACATGTTGCCGGCCCACAGCGCTATGGCTAGGGCTACACACAACATATTAGATTTACTGTAGTTGATATTATCATGACGAACTGATGGGTTATTTTCGGTAGTCCCCAATACAGTAGGCGAAGAAGCTGCATTGAAACAGTCTTAGGTTGGTGTCCGTACTTTTACTGTGGTAAAAAATACTAGGGAAAGTACGGACACTTTTTTATTTCATAAATCCATAGTTTTGTGTTCTTAAACACTTATAATATCATTGACAAAATGCTGCACATATGTTTTTGTATCTCAAATACGCGATAATTCATACAAATAAAGCGTGTACACACCTTAGGTAAAACACTAATGACTCACTTGAATAACGCGCTTCTCAAAGTTTTGATGGGACGTAAAAGACAGACAAGGTCACTTCCTTTGCGCAAGTCTAGAACGTGTTTCCGGTGAGCACAGATTTGTCGTTCTTGTTGAATTCAAAGCACTGGAAGTACTTGCTTGGAAAGGAAAAACGGATATTCTCCAAGACTGTGAATGATAAAACATATTTAATTCTAAATGTCCGTAGTTACCCGTCCGTCCGTACTTACCCGGACTTGTAGTCAACTCGTACCTTCTATTTCAAAACTTCAGTTTAAACCAGGAACAAATTGGATTGATATGTAATTAAAGATGGGGCCATTTGATATAATTATGTATAATGACATCATTGAAATAACGTTTAAATACTGAACCAGTTGAAATTATTTTTTGTTGTAGATTTATTTGCATGTCTAGATAGGTGTTTATAGACTAATTGTTTCCTTCGTGTGAGCACTCTTTTCTCAACATATGGCAGAATAAGACCCATCAGAGATTTCATATGAAAAATCGATATCGGATTTTGCTATCGGTCACCGAAGCTGACATTAAACTCGTATGCATTCGGCAATGCACCGAAATTTCGGATTATCCCGCAATTGTGAATGATGACACGTTTCAAATCATTTCAGCCTGGGGTTATTGGTATTTGTTACGACAGATTTTTTTAAGCCAGCGCAAAGATTATCATATGTTTGCACCAGTAAAAGGAAACAACAAAATACACATTTAAACTGGAATTATGCACATGTTTTTTTCAAGTAAAAATCCAGCTGAAATAGGTGTGTGAAAAAAGGGTAGAGGAAATAATAGTTTTTAACCCAATACACCAAACTCTTCCTGCTGCCAGTACGAAATAATAACTTTCCAAATATTACTTTTCCTATTTTGACTGGGAGAGTCAATTAAAAGAAAAAACTGCATGCAGGATTTGCTTCCCTTCCACTGCCGGAATCTCTACCAACAACAACAATAACACAAGGGAGATCACTGCGAAGAAAGGAACTATTATTTTATTTGTCCATTTTTTTTATTTCTAAAGCTCCAACTTCAAATACGAATGCGGCATCATCATTAGTTTAACATTTAAATGCACATCAATCGAAAGTTGCTTTTATAAAACTATCACCAAAAACACACTACATATGTGCAGTAAGATGCGCATAATCTCACTTTAACGAAAATTTATTTTCTCCAATACTGATAAACTACATTTACTGACAGAACAAGTTAAACAACATGTGTCATTTGTTGTCTGTTAAAATAGACTGGTTCTTTAAGTAAAAGGACTTGACTTATTTATATCATGTGTAGTTTAGGTCTTCAAAAATAATGTGCTTGATTGTAAATAAGTATATGATCATTTTTTTAAATAAAAGTTTCAAGGTGTAACATATCAAAACTTATGGCTATATTCAGAATTGTTCCTTGACTCAAACTCGAACAGATACCGGTAATTACCTACGATGAGGAGCAATTGGTATTCATAAACGTAAGGACGGGTCGAGTAACCTCGAGTAGGGACAGATTTTTCCGAGGAGCGAAAGCGGTTCCTCGAGCTGCACTCAAGGTGTCATTTTGAATACGGCTCCAGTGAGAAATTGACAAAATGCAGGAAATAGATGAAGTTGAATAGGTTCGTATGCCATGGATAGTTTAAGGGAAAGAGGCAACCCCTTAGATGGTTTTAATGATGTGGAATTCTTCTTAGACTTATATCCTAGTACTTAAAAAAACGGAATAAAACTTGGGCAATAAAACATATTTTATGAGCAAAAATCACCTTAAATAAATCACGCATACTATATCACCCTAGAAAGTGGGACAGCTGTGGTGCCAGGAGACGCAATCATCTGTTAACGCTTTAAATGGACAAGAAAAAACAGGCATAGGAATGGGTGTCAGGTTGGTTCTCCCCTCCCCGCCGAGTCAGACAAGGATACTATATTAAACATAAAATAGAACTTGTACGATCAGGATACAACAATATAATTATATCACTCTGTTTCATTTCTCTGATTTCAAAGGCAGTAGTAGAAAGACGAACTTCACACACTCAACGAACATAAAAACCCACCATAAGCACTTACTTTGAGCTACAGTGTAACAGATAGATATGAAATACTGCTGAACATGAGGATAAATTTCTAATAAAAATAATTTTAATAAGGCATAATGGTAATAGTCGTGACAGAGAACCCCAAGACAGTGCTACATACCAGATATCTTAGCCTTGGTCCTTGCAATTATGGATAGAGAGGAAGATTCAAAAACGCTTTGAGTCATGTTATAGTGCTATATTTTTATTAGCGATTATCCATCCGTCAGTCAAGATACATTTTCTTCTAATTTATTGACATTAAAGACGTTTTTGAAGAAACTAAATTTTCAGCAGAATTTGCGGGCGGGCAGCTTTAAAGAAAGGGATGTCATAAGGAATGTTTGGTTGATCTTGATGTTGGTAGTTACACCGACCAAGAGTCATAATACAATCCTCATACCAGTGCAAATGTACTCAAATTTGTATTGTATTTTTTGAGAGTTTTTGAAATCTTCTAAAGCATAGCCACATTTATGGATAATTGCTATATCAAACTTCAAATGGACCAGGACAAATATTTTTAGACGAAAACCGGCGAATTTCATTAACAATTAAACACCAGCTTTATAGCTTTTAAAACGACTTATAAATATGTGGAATGATTTATACTTGACAATACCTTTGCACGTACCATACATGCACTTATATTGACATCAATCTAAAAATTAGAAGTTGTACACATAATTAGTGAATAATTCAGTGATATTAGACTAAGATTACCAACGTAGGCAGTTAAGTGTAAATGTTAAACTTTTCATTACTACGGTATTGAAAACATAAGGCAAAACTCTCTAATTTCACAGTGTTCCGTTCTTTATATTCACTTTTTGGTTAAATCACAGACCTATAAACACATATAGGTCCGTGGTTAAGTGTTAGGTGAGAACAAATAAAAAACTATAGACTTTGGTGTTGATTATAAAAAAGTCAAAGTCTTGAGGCAGTTTAGCAAAACTCAATCAGAATCTTACCAGGAAGGGGAATAATTCTGGTATGACACACTCAAACGTATAACTAAGTTATGTCTCTTACAGTATTTTTCCTAAGAACAAAACAAAACTTGTAAGTTAAGCGAGATCGCATGTATGCAGGTAGTAGACATGCCATACAAGCAATTGAAATATACAACGCTGTGCACTACTAATCCGACCGGGACACTGGAAGTTTCAGATTCCCACCCACTTATAATAGATGAACTGGTTAGCTACCCAAAGGTAGCCTCGCGTGTATTGGAGCTTCTAGTATACACCGGGCACGTCAAAGAACGAAGTGGTCTATTCGTAAAGAGCCGCAGTAGGGTCTGGTACCCGGGTTCCCTTGCATCTGCATCTGTCTCGTCAACCTGCACATGTCAGGGGTCTTGTCAGATTCACCAGAGAAGAAATCCTAGGGTTTGGCGGGACTATAAACAGTCTAAATAACATACTACACAGGCCAACGTTTCACACAATGCATCATAGTACACCATATAACATCTATATTGTGCTAGATACGAGCATTCTTCTTGAGCATACACGTACCATATGGAGGAAACACGTGTGACATTTTGTAAAAAAACATTTTGTCGATTCGACAATAACCTGAGTACAACATACAAACGTAGTATTTGGTTGTATATGACCGAACGTTTTCGACGAAATTTAGTGTCTTTTCAGTTTTTACAGAAAGTAAGTTTAAGATTAAGTTTAGAAAGAGAACACCCTTCAGTTTTGCATTTTTAACCCTTGATTCTTTCTTACTCGGAGCATGCATAGTTTGGGCGTTCTTTTCGTTCAACGCTGTCCTGTTTAAATAGTTAATGTCATGTAGACGATAGCAGCGTTGGAGTCTTAAATTTGTTTCAAATATAGGGTATCATTTCGTGTATTTTCTCTGCGTTTATGATATTGATTTTCACAATGCCAGTATATTTTGACTCCGGACTCTGCAGCCACTGTCTGTTCTTGGTATAGATATTATTCTAACGCCTCTGCTACTTTAACAACACACTGAATGTTTTATTTAAATTGTTGCATTTTAGACAAGCAAAATGTTTATTGCGACGTGAACCAATCAGGAATGTTGATGCTGCAGAGCGGTGACTTCTACTTATTTATTTATACTGAATGTCAACGAATATCGACGAAATTTTTTAATTACTTTTTTCAGTTATTTGCATTTTGCAGGTGTGCAGTTTACCTTTTCATCGTTCCATGGAAGGATCATTACTCCGAAAACTGTCATTTTTCCTACACAGAGAAATACAGTATGTAGCAGGGCTCGAACCAGTGGGTTGATAATCAATCCTTACCTGGCCATCGTAATCATCATATCCTGCGCTAATGGTTATGGAACAGATTCGGGATGGACTTTTGTCAGTCTGGCTCGTGTTGGGACTATAAACTATCTAATTTGTTTGTTCAGGGACGAGTAGACAACATTAACAGGTTTCCGGACGCTTAGCAAGCTAGACATCGCCCCAAATAGCAGAATAGACACGTGTTTGAAGATATGGTGTACTGTACATGTATATATACACTTTTGTCGGCCACTTCTTCTAATAACCAGTGAATGATGTTTTACAATGGTGGACATTATCGGTACCCAATAGTTTGAGACCCTGAACATCATATTTGGACAAAATGATAAAATACATGTATATTGTCGCGAAGAGCGCGATTTAGTAATTTTACTTTAGAAATACCGCCGGTATGACATACCATTTAAGAAATATTGCAATATTTCGTTTGTTCTCTAGCGACGGATCTTTGATTTATGCGGATTGAATGTATATAAATATGTCAATATGAGGCAATCATTTTTGTAACACTGCAGTTTGATAAGATGCATTTGAAAGCTCATAATAAAGGTAGACAAACTGTTATATTCTTTATTGTTATTATTTACAAATGCATTTGATAAAAAATGAGAATTTTGCGACATACATAATAAAATTAAGTATTCGACTTAATGCCACGTGGTCGTTTGATATGACAAATTCTCCGGAAATGTGAAGGAATGTTTTGAACTATATTTGAGCTTATATTGAAAGTTTGCAAGCAGTTGTACATAGCAACATAGAGATATTTTTACTGAAAATGTGTGCATTAAAACCTTTGATGTTGGACACCACTGTCAGACAGATAATTGCAGGGATTAATGAGAATTGCAATGCTTTGAAGGAAAATTAATGACAGTGAGATTTAAGCAGTGACGAGGGAATTTCGTGTTGCTTGGAATAAAACAGTTGCAGTCAGAATTAGAATTAATTATTCTTTGCTAAAGCCAATGTATGATATGGTATTCTCTTTTAAAAACAGACACACAATACACATTGGTAAGGTTGTACGTTTGAACTTTTTTCTAAAAGGACGTATCGACCTTTTTGTCCAGAAGCACGGTATTGAGCTTGTCAATGTTGTTTTAAGATTGCGGCAAATAAAAAAGTGTTTAACTACTTTTGGAATATACATGTATTAAACATTAACAATTATAGTCACAGTACTTACGTGAAATCATTTCAGTGTCTTGGCGAGTTCACCAGGGGAGAAATCTCTCCGTCGGTTCGGACTATAAACATGGAAAAAAATTAATAACATTTTTCAACATGAAAAACATACTAAGATACAGAATTAGGGAACTCTCATTTAGAACTTACAGTGAGTTATTGTTCGTAAACTCATTTTCTTAAAATAAATGCTTGTTAAAACAATCCAATTAATCAAGATATTTAAATTAAATCTCATGAGAACGTTTTGAGTAACTTCAATATAAATTTAAGCTTTGTATAAAATCTTGTAAAGCAACCACAAGTACGTCGTGCTACAATTTAACAAATTAATTCCTAGCATTTGTTTATAAATGTGTGTTACATTTTGTTAAGTTTATGGCATATTCTAGCCTCTGTGCTTAAGCAGCTAGCTTACGGAAGGGCGGTGCCCGTCTATGCTGAAATAAAGGAGCGTATTTTAGCAAATGGGGGTCTTTAGAAGCATAAAAATGATTTTCGTGTGCACTCTGGTATAGCTGGCCGCTGTTCATGGAAGTTTAATTACCAGACCGATTCACAAAAAGGTATTTGAAATACTTTTTGAAAGACCTTGTTGACAATTAGATGATTAATGTTTTATTGTCACGGAATCCTCATGTTGTAGTTTAATATATTACGTCAACGAAGCAACAATGTATGTCTGTATGACAGGCTTTGATTGTTTGAAGGTAATTATTATGTAATAATCAATTCGTTAAGATTTGCACCATAGTTTAAATGTGCCCTTCAATAACCATTGGAACTTTAAGTTCCATTAAAGTTAATTAAAGTAAAATCTTCCAAACAGTATTTTCATGTACAATCAGTTTAATGTAATATTGTTCGCTGATTGCGCAAAAAAAGTGCTACATTTTAGTAAATTGGAGGCATTATCTAGGGAAGACGCCAAAAGGTGCCTTAGTTACATAAACAAATACAATGTATTTCTTTCGTGCGCGCTTGCGTATTAATCAGCTGAGACAGTCTGATCTAAATATAGATATTACGGGTGATGGTTTTCCGTCTTATTTTCGGTATTTCCGGAACTTTCCAAGTCGGATTGATCTGTTTTGAAGACAACGCCATATCAAATAAAATGTAAAGTGTTTTTTTCAGGGTCAGGATACACTCAACCACTTTTCTAAGTATACACATAAAAGAAATTTTGTAGTTTATTCAATTTTCAAGATATGTTGATGAATATTTCAAAGTCATAAGAGCAAAGATTGATATTTAACATTCCATCAGAAGTACAAAATGGCAGCCAAAGAGCCGCGCATGTTTTTGAAGCATGGCTGGGGATGGGCACTGGGGCAGGTTTCTATAAAAATGTGCGCGGTAAACATCAGCGAACCCTTTTACTACATAAAATGATCATTACCTCTGTCACGGACCTATATACACATTATGTTAATTAGTTATATGTTTTTATTCATCCTTTTAATGATATATGCAAATAAAAAGATTTTAAATGATTTTCTAGTTTCTGTTTTTATTTTCATTCACTCATGGGAATTTTCGTAGCTGGAAAGCAGATAAGTTGTTTAACTGTCAAAGAACTTGAACAAAAAATAACGCTAAAATTTATCGAACTATTTAAGAACAAAAAAAGAAAAAGTAATACTTTTTCTAATAAAGATCTTTCATTTCAACACGGACCTATACACATGTGATATAGGTCCGTGATTGCTTTAATACCGTCAAAGGGAGGTAATCGTTACAACATAAAGTACACACTAAGTTACATCGAACTAAATCGCTTAAAGGTGGTCAATTGCTTTTAAGTAACATTTTATGACAATATTTAATTTTTGTATATTCTGTTAGAGATTTATTTTATGAACAAAAGGACCCCTTACAAAGTGTTAGATCCCTATCAGAAATTTACATTTTATTAACTTTTATAAAATTTTGTTATTACTCCCCTTTAATATGAAAGTATTTAAAACGTTGAGTATTTCTTTTTTATTTCAATATAATTTCTACTTTTACATTTGAATTGGATAGATATACAAATATTTTAACATTCTGAACCAAAAGCAAGTTTTAAACTATAGTAGCTTCTGAATTCATTTATTTCCAATCTATCTTGGGTGCGCACCCAAGATAGGTAAAGGGAGGTAATAATAATTTTTCAAACTTGAATATCTAATGAATTCCATCTAAATATATAATTTTCAATGCAAATATTTCACAACTATAATACAATAGGTCTTATATGTATATCTTTCCTTAGGCAAATTATGTGTATCAAATTTTTACTTATGATAAAATAACTCTATCTTGGTTGGGCAACCAGGATAGGGAAATCAAATTTTAAAAATACCTCCAGTGAAAATCTTACTTGAATTAAACCTAAGTAATTATAAATGAGTGTAAATGATCAGATGTTAAAGTTTCAAACAAATCTGTTACATGGTCAAATTCTAATTATACACCTTTAAAATCTAACGTATCATTCTAAAATTACACATATTCAACAAATACATTAATTTTTATCATTTAGAATAAAAAGTGTATTTAACATAAAAACTATTGAATTAAGACTTGTTTCCGGTAATCTCATTTGTTTTTGGTTGTTTCCGGTAAAAAGTTGTTTTCGGAAATCAGTAATACCGGTCCGTGCCTCTGTGTATTTAGCTGTCCAGTATACTGTCCTTTTGTTTATGAAACTAATTTATAAAAATAAAGTTTTTATTAGTAATTAGCATAATACAAACCCTTATGTAACTTCCATATTGTTTGTCTATTGTGATAATTAAATACCTCTTTTCTCACAACATTAATTATTTTCGGATGCTAATTTTACACTGGCTATTTTTTGATACCAAGGAACTGATACACAAAACTATTTATAACCATGGCCCTCCCACAATTTCACTGACTACAGGTCGGTTAATAGGAAGCAGAGGCAAAAACCTGTGCACATATAATTTACACCGGGTCTAAATATTGTGGAAAAGAACTATCTGTAAAACAGATATACCTGCCCCTCCCTCCCTGTAGCTAGTAATGTGGATTTTTCTTTCTTTCTATTCCCGAAGCATATATACACTCCAGCAATATGGCGGAAAGAGACGAAATCCACATGATTAATTATGCTGTGACGTATACATTTTACAGAACTTCCATTGGCTGATTATTGTTTTTGTTTACAAATGATGGAATGGAATTCCGTTAGGGCCCCTACGTATTGCATAGTCGGGTGAACGGTTTTTCTTTACAGTTTCAATATTATAGTCTAATATGTAGTAATTAAAATGGGTTTTCATTGATTTTTCACGTAGGCGCCATGTATTCTATTATCTGAGTGTCTTAAGATAGCAAAACATCTTCCGAATCTTTTTTTCTGAGCTTTGATGAATCGGATCGTAAGGTCCGTAAACAAAGCTATAAAAACCCGTGGTCTACGAGTTTGTGGAAAGGTTATTAAATACTCATTAAATGTGTCCAAAAGTTTTGTAATAAGGGAAGGAGACATGTGATTTTGTATTGTATTGTTTTTTTAATGACTTAATACAATTTAATGATTCATAAAAGTCATTTTTCATACATAGAACATAGTTTAGATTTACAATAATAATATTGGCTGCTCCCAATTCTATTATGCAACCCCATGGTACAAATTTGAAACCTATTCAATACTGACGCCGCCGTTCAATGGCGGCGTCAATAAAGATAGGTACCAAACTCATTGGTCCGCAGCGCTGTAAACACAATAACCCCAATATTCAAAAGTCACAAAAACGTTAGGATTAACAGACTGTCATCAATCTGCGTGCAACACATACGACCGTTTATGATTCACTAAAATAAAATAAGCAGACATATTGTTCTGTTTGATTATTCAAATTCTTTACGGGAATGTTCTTGGGCAGATGTAAAGTGTAAAAAGGAAATTTGAGACTTTTGCCCGATTATTATGCCCCATATCATTTTGATCGGATGAAGATTTGAGGGAAAATGAGCACCCTAATGCTTTTTTTCAACTCATTTGTGGCTTGGACGTACTCGTTTTCAAGATTTGGTATTTGGTACTTTTCATGAATCGCTAATGGTCAGTTTGTAGTGTGAAAACGTCACGTTGGAAAAAAACAGCACTGTATTGAACCAATTGATACAATTGACGAGGTTTGTTGGATAAATGCATGGGAAAGGTATTTCTTATAAGGTTAGACAGATCAACTCCGTAAATTAAGCGTTGAGATAATATTTATATCATAGCGGGATATTTGAAATTGGTACAAGAAACCGTTTTTTAACAAAAACTTTACTGTTCTAGATAATTTAGCAGAAATTTAGAATTACCATAATTTACAGTTTTGTGAATTTCACATTTAGGGATGTAAACTGTCTGAGACAATGAAATCACCATTTATGCTCATCAACTTTATACCGAATATTGAGAGAATGAATTTAACATTTTGTTGACAAATTTTCGTGACCGTATCTTTCAAAATGATTTTGATATGACACGTGCTTGCGGTGTATACTTAGAAAAGTTGTTGAGTGTACAATTCTAAAGATTAAGTATTGGAATTTCTATCATTCACATTATTTCTTAGGCTTCCTCAAAGTACTCTCAGTATGTACACTATATTACGTAACTTGAAAGTAAATGTCTAAAATGACGAAACAATTTTGAAATTTCGGTATGCAATTAATTGTACCCGAATATATAATGAACTAAACTTGATTGGTAACACGGGAAGTGTGGGCTATTCAAATGCTTAAATAGCGCCACATCCTAACTTAATTTTTGCAAGCTAACATCTCTCGAAATTTCCTTCCATCAGTATTTCAATGCTTTGATTTTTTAATTGCATAAAGTAATATTTCTTCAATCTATCAAAGTGTAAGAAGTACATGTCTCTTTGCGGATAGATCTTAATAAACCTGACTACAACAGCAATACCAATGGTACAAATCGCGAAAAAAATGAAATATTCTTACTTGTAAAACTGATTTCAAGTTTTCCTATGTTTCAGTTTTTAAATGTGAGGATTTTCAAATCCTAACATTAATTGTACCCAGTTTCTGAGAAGAGCAGTTTCTACTTTTAAAACCGAACTACCCCTCAATTCTAAATAATCCTTCAGATTGATCACATCTCATATTTATAGAAAGTAACATAAGTAATCAACAGTTTTGGTGTTGGTATGATTGCAAAGATTTACATTGTTTCAAAGATAAGAAAAATGTGCGACAATGTATCATAAAAAAGAATTTAGTCAACTTTTCTAAGTTAATGTGCATAGGTTGTAAGTACTTCTTAAACGTTCGACAGATACAGTAAAGACATACATTTATACTGGCAATACTTTACCTACATTGCATTTATAAACGCCATTTCATCGGTTAAATGTAGGTTCTGATAACCGGTTACGATATGTTTTCACTCCAAAATCTAAAGTAGCGAAATCACGAAGATACTACGCAGTTGGGAGTTTAAAGATGATTGTTATTTAACTGTAGGATTTATGAAGAAAAGAGCCAGTTTTTAAGTATAGGTTAGTGTTCATTTTGATGTATTTATGAAAATAAATTGGTCTGGCGCGGCGCATGCTGCGCGACCAATTTATTGTAGTAAATGCTTCAAAATGAGCATTCTTACATGACTCACGATTTTGTCTCTATATACAAAGAGTAGACAAATTATGTTATATTAAACCATAAACAACGCAGGAACCGATATGCTGTAAACATGACGTCATATTGCGCCGCATGACGTTAAATGAGCGTTCGCGTAGAAAATAAAGCTTTGCATTTATTCACCTTTTGTAATATCTGGTCATGTAAGAATCGAAATAACATCCTTTTCAGTGTTGTTATCGTCTAATAAACAATAATTTGTCGTACTGATGCGCAGTTATTAACCACTCATGCCTTCGGCCTTCGTGGCTAATTACTGCGTATCAGTACTCCAAATCATTGTTTATTAAACGACTAACACCGCTGGAACGGATGTTATTTCATAATTAACATACTTATTGTTTGAAATTGTTTTTTGTAATCAGCAGTATTGCCCCATTTACTGACTCGGTATATAAATATTGTTTTACCCAAGTTAAAGTGCAGCGAATACTGCGCTGCGATTAGACAAAAAATAATTTCAAACACTAACTTGCTGTCGCTAATAGCGATAGTTGTGAAATATACCCTTTAACTGCCATAATTAAGGAAGCACCGTGGTGTGCATTTGTTAATATAGTTGACCATGCGAAATATACTGTTTAAATGCAGCGAAAATATTGTTAGTAAGCTAGACTAGTAGCAAATTAGTTTAAACCACCTTTTCAAAATCGTTTCAATAGACAGGTTTCCTAAATATCGTTGGATGAAATTATTGATTGATGACTATGATTATTTACAATAATATACTGTGATTCATTCATTTTGAAATACCTACCATTCGTGTGTTTTGCATGGCTCAATGTAATGAAATAACAAAAATTGAGCCGCGTCATCAATGTGTAAGCAGTTTCTGTTTAAGTGATAATTGTGAAATATACCCTTTAACTGCCATATTAAGGGAAGCACCACGGTGTGCATTTGTTAATACAGTTGAACATGCGAAATAGACTGTTAAAATGCACCGAAGATTTTGTTAGTAAGTTAGACTAGAGGCAAAATAGTTTAAACCACATTTTCAACAGGGTATCAATAGACAGGTTTCCTAAATATCGTTGAATGAAATTATTGATTGATTACAATGATTATTTACAATATTATACTGTGATTCATTCATTTTGAAATACCTACCATTCATGTGTTTTGCATGGTTCACTGTAATGAAATAACAAAAATTGAGCCGCGTCATAGGAAAACCAACATAATGGACTTTGCTACCATGCAAGCAGGCTGGTCTGGACCCATCAATGTGTAAGCAGTTTCTGTTTAATTTTGTGTTTTATGGTATATGTTATATGTACCATACGACTGTTTTATCGTGAACGGGCTAGATAGGAATTTTCGGGTTTAACACCCGGCGGGAAACAATTTGTTATGAATGGAACACCAATAGAAAGTTGTTTTATTATTTCGTGTATATCATGTTTTATACCATGAATGCAATCGATCATTAATTTCCATGTTGATGTTTACAATAGTGAAAAATGACGTTGTTAGCCATGCTCAAGTGTTCAGTATAATGTACATGTATACTATGTTTTAAATATTCAGACTTTGTTCTTTATTCATTACCAAACTTTCTCACATAAAGAGACGTGGTCAGTAGCGGGGCTCGATCCAAAGACTCTCAATAATTGAGAAGTTTCAGCTTCTCTAACCACTTGACCAAGGAGAAATCTCACCGTCCGTAACATTGCTCAATATGCTGTTACATCAAGTTGTCAAAGTTCCACTTAAAACTATTAGACATATTGCAAAAATTATGTTCAACATTCCTCTCCTAAGTTCCAATCCTTACGATAATCTATATTTCAGACCGAACATTTTCAGTGCCTTCAGCGCTTTGATTCTTTCTGATGTCACGCGTTTCATTTTGTTGTTTTTATGTATAAATATAAAGCGAATTCAGCCTTTTAGTTAAAAGTGAATCAAATCTCAGCGTAAGTGGAAGCCGATTTTACATGGAATTACAGAAATCACGCACGCACGCGTGCAAAAATACAGAGAATGTGTATTTAATTTTATGCTTCTGAATTACGGCTGTCAAATGTCATGTTCGCCCAATTAACTTAAATTCATTGCAAAGCAAAACAAAACAAAACGGACAGCTTTACTTTCCTGTGATTACGCGAACGTTTGCGTTCTTTGTAATTTATTAAAAGTCAAGTTAAACAACTCTGAAAAAAGTGCGTTTTTGCATTAAAAATGTATTTGAGTGTCTTGCTTTGTTTCAGTTGCTATAAGTGTTCATGTTTTTTTTTAAAAAGGGGTGTTGCAAATTACACTGTGCCTGTAATGCTCACCCTCTTGTTAGCGGTATTATATGTTCAAATCTGAGTGCAAAGACTTTGTTAGTCGATTCTCGAACAGAAGATTTCAGGGGCCGGCAGGGCCTCAATCACATACACTCACGCACGTACACACAAAACACCGGACACTCTGGAGTGGATTCGAATGTGTACATACAAATCTAGTTTATGATTGCGTTTATGGATAGTTATGCACATATCAAGGTCGAAGTTACTGAAATTGAAAATGGTTTGCATCCAATACCTCAAGTAAAAAAAAAGATATTGGTTGAGATTTGTTATGTAAGTGGCATGAAATGAGTGACTGAGATGGCATTTAGGGTCATTGTATCTAGTATTTACTAAGTGTAAAAACAGTTTCAGGTCACATGACTTGAAATTTATATGCATATTCCCACTTGATATCGTGTAAGATAATTTTATAGAAACATTAGCTTGACATTGTTTTGTAGTTTAATTTGAATAAATCTAGATTTTGATGCAATATAATGTTTATTGCTTTTGCTTTGCTTTCAAATGAAACTGTTGTCTCATGTTTAATGCTTGTATACTAATGAATTATTAAGAGTAACTCAGGAGAAACTGATCCCAACTTTTCCATTATTGACATTAAAACTGTTCTTATTAATGTTTGATCAGACTGGGGGTAAGGTTTTACTATCAACGTTTGAATCTAGATTGGCATTATGCCACAGAAATGTGTTCCTCTATACAGTCCTCTGTCTAAAACCATTGGTCAGTTATATGTCCCTCTTGTTTACATGTATTCATGTATGCAGAATGCACCAGTCAAACAGAACAGACATTTAAGTTATTATTTAAAAGTGTGCACCTGCGTTTTATTTCTACGATTGTTTACTGATCCTAAAGACCTGTTGGAAGTTTCAATCAAATATCTACATTACTTTTAGGGGTCAGATTTGTATGAGTCAGATTTACCGGAACTTACTTAACAACGCAATATAGTCCTTTAGTGATAAATATCTATAGATGCATGCAAATGTTTTAACATATGTGCGACACCGACGCCAACGCCAGGGTGGTAGGATTGGTACTGCTAGCCCCATGGTCCGAAAAAAACTGGCATTGAAAGATAATAAAAGCATTCGCAATCAGTACAGCATAGATGCATTCGATGGCGCAGAGATTGTCCTGGAGTCATAGTCAGATATAGTTCGGGATGATCAAAACTTACCAGAAATTATAACTTCTATCACAAAAGCAGTTCTGCAAGCATTAGTCAGACTCCTTGTGGAGTACTAGAGTTATGAAACTTTGTATTTCCTGTATATATTTCATAATAAATAAAATTATACGGTGTATACTATTGAAGTAAAACTCGTCTAATTTGATAATTTAAGAAGTGACTTTGCAAACCCTTGCCACTATGAAATATACATTACCTCAGGCATTGAAAGATAATAAAAATATTCGCAAATAGTAACATCATAATTATACGCCTTCGATCCAATGTCACTGATCATAGTTAATGTTATGTTATGTTTAACCCTATTCTCCAGTTTTAACATACCGAGTTTATGGAAGTCACCACCTTTCATGAAGTTCTTGGTGGGACATCAAAATGAATCGCAATACCTTATTTTGGGTAATCTGGAGTTTATTTTTGGGAGTTTTATTAAGGCCATTCTACCAGGAAGATCAGGCATAGTCAGGGGTTTAATAATATCTAAATCAAGAAACTTGTTATATCTTTAAAAGAACTTTAATCCTTTAATATATCAGCACTTAACTTTCTGCCTAGGAATGCCTCGGTTTGAAATACCATTGAATTCATTCTAATCTGTCCAATAATGAATATGACACTATGGGATTAATTAAACTTTTGGAGCGTTGGTTAACCCCCCCAGTTGACAAAATTTTGTAACCAGCGTACATGTAGGGCCATCAATCAGACATATGTTTTTAATGTTCGCTAATCAGCCTTATAATATACAAGGTATAATTTTAGCCATGTGATGGAATTCTGGCAGCAGAGAAAATCTGGTACATTTGTACAGTCATGCACATTATTTCGAAGATAATGTATTTATGCAAACATTTACATCTTGTATTAAACAATTATCATACTCACAAACAATACTTGAGTGCTTCTGAAGTGACCGTGATGGTCACTCAACAAAACTTAACTATTCCAAGTGAACTCCAGCGTAACAAACCTTTGTGAATACCAACTGTGACTTACCTGAGCGATCCATGTCATGGTACCGTTAGGCAATCACACCTACTTACAACTATTTAACTCACTGAGGGTTAGTTAGAGTTTCGACTTAGAATATGGGTCATAGTGTATTATCTAGAACATGGCCTAAGTATTTGACTGATGTTTAGGACTTTACAGAGTGGTTGTTATAATTAACGAAATAATTGTTGACCTCGGTTACTTTTATTTTTCCCCAAAATAAGATGCACTCAGTTTTTCCTTATTGAAGGGATAGCTTGTTATCTATAAGCCATTGACTGCAATTTTCTAACGCAAAACATAGTTTTTGACTAATGGTATCAGGGTTTTTGTGTGAAAAAATAATGGTACTGCGATATGCATACAAAAGCATTTTACAATCTTTACGAATGCTTATACCCATAATATGCCTAATATGATACCTTGTGGGACGCCACATGAAAGATTCCCTTCAATTGGAATTTTGACACAAATGCGTGACCTTGACGTCGATCTTTGAAGTTCTAAACGAGATGCACATTCACATGATGAAGCCTTACAGTTCTGCGAAGATTGACTGAAATATCTCTAACCTTAACGAAGATGTTACTGAGACACGATATGAATGAATAAACCAACGAATGAATTTTGAAATTTTAAGAAAAAGGACGAACAGTGAAATTACAATGTACCTCCCTGAAAGAAAACTGAATTGACAACATAACGCTTTGCAACTAGTACACTGTATTCCAGTCTCGTACAACCATTTAACAAAATGAAGCAAAAAGATCAACAAGTTCGTTTTGAATAAAACGAATGAGATGTTTCAAGAATTGTCTTTCACCCAGACGTACAAAACACAAAATATTTCAGCGCAACTAAAGCAGACATATCTAGTTATGACATTAGTGTTTCGCATCCAGAAATATAAGTGACAGTAGTTTCGGAAGCATGGTGTTGAATCTTAGCTGCCTTACAAGGCAGTTTATTCATATTTGTCGCTTGAAGTCAACTAATATTTCTTACTTTTGCATTCTAATCAGCTCTGTTGGATACGTTATTTAAGTGTTTTTTTCCGTCATTATTACATTAAATATATAATTTAGACATGACTAGCGTCTGTGACTTTAAAAAGGCGTACTTCTTTAAAGGTCGTAGCTGATGTGTTACAAAAAATAGGTTTTATACTGTTTCCAGACCGAAAAGAAGCAGTTCTCAAAAGTACAACAATTAGACGATGAAGGAAAGAAAATTGTAGTTTTCAGAAACAATAAATTTAAGTAAATCTTAAATATGAACACACATGAAATGAATCTTTTATTGCAGAAAAAGTAATATATATGAAACATCAGTCTGCGTTCTTTGTTGCTATTTCAATACTAGTCCAGAATAGAGCACACGTACAATTGTGTAGGCACCCCCGTGGGAGAAATACCAAAATACCATATGGTTTTGCTGATTTCATAGTAAATGATATCTTTTTCACTATTTCAAATTTTGTTTTAAGCTTCGCACACATGCCAGATTTTCAAGTTAAATTATTTTCAATAATATTTGACTTTTACAATCAGCAGATTGTGTGGAAAAACAGAAGAAACATTTCTAAAGAAATGCCACCGGAAATTACAGGATGTGAACCTTAAATTCGGGAGATTTTACCGATTGTGCTAAAATTGGCACCATGAATATCAGGAGCCGGAGTCTCCGATCATCAGGATGTTTAAAATGATACTGTATAATATGGCCGCATGTACTGGAACAGGGTATCTACATCACCAGAAGTTGTAAGATTAGTTTACAGTTCCTACAGCCATAGCAATGCTCCGATATACAAACCACATACTGACCCTTTATTGACACCAGCATAAAAACAAACACCCTTTGTTTCTACTATACTATACAACCTTTAGACTGTGTATTGCTTGTGACAGTTTGTTGACTGTCTTGTTCATTATTGTCAAGCATATATATTAGATGCATGTACTTTATGCAACTTTCCCTCACATATAGTGTCCAATAGGACACGAGTAGGTGTACATCAAAAAATATTTCGTCTTTCTAACGACTATAATTTTATTCCATACCCTGCACGTTGGTCTGTGTTAGGTTATATTCCATACAGTTAAATTGTCCTTACTGATTGAATAGTATGTGTAAATGAACGAGCTATGTGCTTTTCTGTCATTATCATGACCAAATCAAGTGTCTTTATAGTAAAATATAAGAGATTCCTTTGCTGCGTTTTTAGTCGATTTCATTATCATTGTATGCTAAAGATTCGTTGAATTGTAATGTCTGTTGTCATTGTATCGCTGTAATCTAAAATATGACAGTAATCCGGCATTAAAAATGTAATTTCTGCAATTTTAGTAAATAATACGCAGAAAAGTCAATACGTATTATAAATTATTACATGACGAATACAAGCCTGTACTTAAAAATATCTATTTTTGCCATATATTGCTGCTGTGAAACCTCTGCTTGAAAGTACAGAATGGGCTTTTAAATCAATTAAGTAGCAGCAATCATCGAATAGCAGTTTTAAACCAGCATTACGAGTTTTTCATTCAATCAAACCTCTCATATAACTTTAAAACTTACGTAATATTGGAGATTATATTCACAGGTTACTTGTTATACAGCTGG
>JAFMSR010001840.1:0-24986 GCA_022818135.1 Saxidomus purpurata | reverse complement strand
AAACTACCGAAAGAGCATTTTGATAAAAAACAAACATTCTTTAGAGTTATGTATGGGAAAAGTGACGTCACATCTTTTATACGTGCGTCACTTGTTTTAACGTTCGCACAGTTAGCAGTAGTGTCTACACGGGGGGAAGATGAGATTTTCCAGCACTGGTAAAAACTGCAGATATCCCCATCTGGTATGCAAGAAAAGATAGTAAACGTAATCAATGCTACGTAAGCAAATGACGTAGTTTAAACAGATGACGTAGTATAACAAATAACGTAGTGTAAGCATAACTTAGAACGTAGTACAATTGTATTCACAAAGAAAAAAACAATAATCATTCGAAAGTTTCTGCTCAGTATTCTTCCGGAAGTAAGAACATTTTATAATACTGACAAACTTGAAGGTAATAATGAGAGTTCAATAAACCAGAAACTAGACAGTATCTTGTTATATATGCCAATAATTATGCCAATTTGTGCATGAATCCGTGAGTAAATGCTGTGTTCGTGCGTAGATTATTAAAGTTCTAATGTGTCAAATAGTTTTCTTTTCTCTGAAAAAGGTGATGCATCAGTGAAACATTCACGTTCTAATTCTCCTTGTACAGTGTTGTTGGTATCATGCGTTCATTAGGACAACGTACACTCAGACGATATATTTGCTTCAGTCATGACCCCAACGCTTCTGGACGGTCAATTACAGGTTCCAATAACTGTGAAAAACAAACTTACACTGGCGCCTTATCTATCTTGTTCGGCAAATAATGTCGTCTGGAAATTGCAGACAGATCCAAACTGGACGGCATAACTATCCCCACACTGGCAGTTTTATGACTTCGAGATTGCAGAGAATGTACAATCCGTTTTATTTTATATGAGAAAGATCGGAAACAAATCACAGGGTGGTCAGCCAATGAAAACATGCTTTAAAATATCAACCTATAGGCAGCTGTGTATATTTACAAAAACAGCGTTTTCAATTTATTTTAAATCGATTTTTTGTACATCGACATGTATTTAAAAACATACAATTTTTTCAAAATCTGGCATCTTTCTATTGTTGTATATGATTACGAAGTTAAAGTACTTGTGCTTAATTTGGCAGTTACTTAGGTAGGAGTCTAGTACTTGTCCTTCCAAGGAACGATATCGATGGTTAGGCAAACGGCAAGTAAGTCAATAACGGAAATATCATACAAACGGAAGTTAAACACCATGAAAAATTTGCTATAAAACTTAGTGCGTTATTTTAACGAAGGAATATCACTAAACTCCTCCACACTCTCGTAGCCGGGCCGGCGAAAAGACAATAAATACGTTCTTTTTGACTTTCGGTTCTTCAACGATGCATTAAAATAGTCAATAATTTGAATATTAAAGAATTAGTTTGGAGCCACTGTATCGTAAGACAGCCAGCTGTGGACAGTGTGTCATGTTTAGTGTCTTTCATATATCTTGTCATTTCATGCTTACATGTCAGCTTAATGAGATAACAAAGGGAAGTAAGTTAATGAAGGGTCTTGTTCTTTTAAAAAGAAGTTCTTGTGGTTTCATGAACTAAAGTTTATTTGGTCGTCAGTTCCTAATTTAGTGCATTTATACACACACACAAAATAACAACAAGAAACGCATATATTCATGGCATGGTAAGTTTATATTGATACAATCTCTTTTATATTAATGTATGCGCAGCTATATTGCAGTGATTATATATAATAACTGCGGTTTCTGATAACCTTTTGTCGCATTCCTCTTGTCTGGAGTGTAAAACTGTCCTTTGATTGAATCAGTCTCTGTTACAATTAAGGCTGTGCATTTGACACCGATATCATTTCAAAATTGCGTTCTGCATTGGTCACATTTCCCTGCAGTTTGGAACGCACGTAGAGTTATCAATCTATTACAGTTTTCATATTAATTATCAGACAACGTTAGTGTAATGCAAACGTTTGGTCAGACACGAATTTTATTAATAATGCAAATTTTAATCAAGAAAATCGATCGGTCACGTGAAAATCGTGATCTCCGAAGAGATACATTAGAGCAATGTTGGAACAGTATCGATACTGTATGCTTTCCAATGACTTTGACGGAATCTGTGCGACTGCGGGCGCTTCAATCAAACGCAAGGTTCTCGCGCAAGCGCTGTGATCGGAAAAAGTCCCAATATTCCAAGGGCGGGATTTGTGATAATTTCGTGGGTGTCTAATCAACATATAAGATTCAAAATTACGGATGTTTTTGATCAGAATTTGAAGTAAGTGCAATATCGAAATAAGGAGTCTTATAAAAGTAAACTGGAATATCTTTTCCATATAAATTTATTTTCGTGGACTTTGATAATTAATTATATCTCTACTTTGTTCCATTCACAAAACTTACAAAAACTGGATATTTGAAACTTCTGCAAGAAATGGACATACTTAACAAAATATTTGGAAAATCTTTATACATCTGTCACAGATCGGTACGTAATTTCTTTTGTTGAAATCACTATATACAATTTGCAGTTAACATAAATGTTATAATTTAATCTTAGATTATTTTTAACTTTCAGGAAAAAAAGTTTTTTATTTTTTTTATGTTTTATTTATTTTAAGGTAGGATTAGTTAATTTCATACATTTGTTAATCTTGTAATCGTAAAAAAGATCCGTAGCTTTGAAAAGACAAGTCGTCTGCCCGCCACCCAGCCGGGGTGTTGCAGGTTTGCCTCCAACTCGGATCACTTTCGCTATTTCAAATAAAGTACCAGAAACGACTTCTCTTAGGAAGAGTTCGACATTGACCTTTAAGCTTGAAAATCTCAAAATAAATTTCATAAACTTTAATGACAGCAATATCACAGACTAACTTGTCTAACAATATTAAGTAAACAAAACAGAAATAAATCCTCCTATTTATTTGAAACTAAGATTTTAATTAAAAAAAATAATTGTGATCTGCTAACAGTGATTTTCCTGCAAAAAAAGGACAACTTTGTGATTTCTATAAAGCTAGCAGAACGAATTGGCGGCATAACGATAGTTGACATGATTAAGAAGCAAGAATAGTGTTAACAAGACACTAACAAACCATTATTCTCGGGGAACCTAATATACACCGAGTCTCTAGAAAATGTTACGTGTTTTAAGGAACTAACCCCTGTCGCTTTTGGTCGTTTTATGTGTTTACAGACAGCAAGTCAACGCTATAAATGCTTATAAAATCGAGAGTGTTTAAAGCTACATTCACTTTGTTGTAGAAACACCGCAACGTTACGTAACAACGGGAATTACTTTTATTTTATATGAAATGTGGTATTGATCGTTGCTTTTAATTTTATATTAAATTTGTCTTTGGAGCTGATATATCTATTATAATGTCACATTAAAACTGAATTCTCAAGTAACCTGATGGAATGAAGCATTTGCTTCTTTGAAGTAAACATTTTAACAGTCAGTAATAGTAAATTTATATGCGTATATTTTATTTCAATTCTCGTGATCTTTTTATTGACAAACATGAAAATGTCTGTACTAAAAACTTGCATTTTTTAAATTTCCTGTTCACACATAACACTACACATACATATTCATTAGCAAACTCCTTCCTCGACACTGGCAGATCAGTATTAAACTTTCGGAATAGACACAAGCGGTCGGTATGTATTTCAACCGGAAAATACTGAAACAAACACCGACAAAACAAAGTTAAACAGAACAAATTTCATACCACGAAAAGCAACAGCTGAAACCCAAAGCATATTTCCAGTTTTGTCTACTTGCGAGAACTCCCTCGAGACAGTTAAATTGAATTGTAGTGTTCATTCATCTTACTTTGTTCGATGTTGAAGGAACAAAATACTTCGTTACCCGGTTTTACTACGGAATGATGAATGACATGCGAAACCGATTTTGTCACGGTGTACGTTTTGGAACATTATGTCTACATAGCTCAATATAATTCCGCGCAATATGTTTCTTATAAATTTGATTTCAATAAAAAAGTAACAATATACTTAATCGTTTGGTAAAAAATCGAGCTTGGTATTGTATGCATTTTTTTAGCGATTTGGAACAAACGTATGCTCAGGCATTAAGATTAGTTTCTGTGATGCTCATAGTTGCTTGTTTTGACCTGAACTTATTCCTCTAACATACCTCTCGCGACTATTAGATTTTATGACTGTGCCCACTGTTTCATTGAATGACATTTCGTTAACTTAACAACTGATGAGGTGGTAAATAAAGTATAACGAGGGAAATCCTTTTTTCAGTCGATCCTTTTAACGATAGAAAAGTGATAATAAGGTAGTCTAAGAAACAATTTACAGTTCAAAAAACGGCTATTTAATGTGTGAATCATGCTGTTGGCTCATGTACGGGTTCAGGCAGCATCCTAAAGAACAAATGTCTAAGTTAAATCTTTGTTTAGTCTTTTATAGTTAAATATTTCAACGAACTGGTGCTATATATGACCTGTTCATAGCGTTTCATACTATTTCCGCAAGCAGACTATAGCATGTACGCCAACAACACTATTCACTACTACCATACGTATTTACAAGGAATGTCTTCAGCAATTAGATTTATTTCTACGCAGAAGATGGCATTAACCAGGAATGTAAGCAGCAATTAACAGAACTTTTCTATGCAGGAGATTGGATATTGGTCAACTCTAATCCGCTTTATTTTGCTTTGCAGATATCCAACATCATGACACACTAGTCACTAGCGTTCCCCACTATTGTAAAGGTCTTTATATCCGCGAGTTCTTTTTTCGCGCGATTTTCCGATTTTTTATTTATTAGCGAATTTTTTAATTCACGAGCGAGCACTATTTTATATAAATTTTTTGTTTGCTTGCTATTTTAGCGAGTTTATGAATTCGCAAAGTGCTTCATTCGCGAAAATAAGCTAAAATAAAAACCTCGCGAAAAAGGACTTTTACATTACTTTCCTGTGCAAAAGACAATATTTTGTCACACTCAATTTGCACGTCATGCTGTTCAAAGCGTTTCTGCAGAAAATGGCATACTGGTCACTGGCTATACAGCTTTCCTTCTATTGCAGAAGATGGTCAATTGGTCACCAAAGTTTCGCACTTCTTTGCAGTGCAGAGTACCAGGAATGCAACCATTGATACTCCGCTACTGTGCTATGCTATACCTGTCAAATTTGTTACTACTGATTGCAAAACTTATCTATGAATAACTCATGTTGGTCACCAGACATTTGCACTACTTCCCTGTGCTAGAGATTGCATAATTGTCGCCCGAAGTTCGCACTTCTTACCTACTCAGAAGATGGCATATTGGTCATAAGCAATTTACTGTAGATCATTTTGCAGAAGAGAAGATGACATATTGGTAACCAGCAAATCGCACTACTGTCTTACGAGAAGATGGCAAATTTGTCACCAGTAATTCGAGAAGCTTTCTTTAAAGTCTTCAACTATTTCCCTAAGTAAACGGCAACACATTTATCACCACCGTGTGCAATTTGGCTATATCTTGGAAGACAATTCTTCTTGTAGAAGTGCAAGGTCTAGCACCAGTAGATCACTAATTTCTCTTAAAGCTAACAACTATCTTCTATGCAGAAAAATGCAGATTTGTCACCTACGTTTCAGACTGACTGATGTTTCTCTCCAGAGCAACGAACTCTATGAAAAAAATAACAGTGCACCATTCTTATTGTTTCAACATTACACATCTATCTAACAGTAAGAAAGGTTTTTGTACGGCTAATAAATATCGAGACACTTTCTTCTCTTTTTTTCAAATATTGTGTAGAGCATATATTATGATGCTGATCATCAAGCTAATGTAAAAAGTAAAAAAACAGTTTACTATAGTTATGACAGTCTTAATTAGCTACAGTACATGTTTCAGTTAAAAAAAACACCGTACAAAATGTATGTAAAATGTCTGAAATGAAAACTGTAAAAGGCTTACGTGTAAAAATCACTAAGATCCATAAGAACAGACACAGAGAGACAAGAAACTATACTGACCAGACTGCAATAACATGATAGACCCCTTCTGATTTATGCTACACACTTGTATGCTTTACAAGGTGATAAAAAGTGATACATCAAGTTATTTCCCTTGATCCACAAAATTCACACCTTAACCCTCTTTAAATTGGAGAAAAAGACAGAAGAAATTGTTTCTTTTTAATGGAAACATGTATGATAACATTGGGAAGCAAATGATTCACCAAGACTGCTCAAAGTTTACCATACACAATCTGTACCATACACAATCTGTACCATACACAAACACAATCTGTACCATACACAATCTGTACCATACACAATCTGAACTATACACAATACTTTCATAAACAAGCTCTATTTTAGGATTTTCAAGTATTTTTTCAAGGATTTTCATTGTACAAAGACATTCAGTCACATGGTCAAGCTTACGTCAAACAATGAGGTACCATTGTCAATACATTGTATCATAACAACACACCACACCTGTGTAGACCTCTATCTACTCTTCCAATTGCTCCGTCCAGCAGAAATCCACACCTTTTCTTAGCAACAGATAGTAACATACATGACATGTACATGAGATACATGTTACTGCTGAAATGTTTCAATTATTAGACATAATTGGCGTCTAAGTCCTTGAATATTTCTGGTGGAACCTTATATAAGAATATTATAACTATTTCACTACTGTGAATTGACAATCTCTGTAAAAAACTGACACGGGAATGCTCTTTTTGTAAATAAAATATTCGAAAATCGAACAACCCTAAAACAGCTCTCTTGAGTTGACAATTCTGGAATAGTTTTTGTCTGTTTGAAAATTCTTCAGCCAAAATAAGATATGGGCTGTCGGGTGTTTTAGTAGCTCAGTGAATGTCAAAAGTAAATATCAATAAAAGTTATATTTGATATGTTCATAGTGTTGATTTCTGTAGAGCTGCAGAAACCGTTTGAGCATGGAAACAGCGCGTCGACAAAACCGTCAATTTGATATAAGTTCATATTACTTTTAGGAATAAGATCAGCTTCAATTATTGATTCCATGAGATTTTACATGTCAAAGGAGATACAATTACGACCATTTAAAGGTATAGGACTTTATTGTGAAGAGAGGAGATGTTAATACGGTGGGATGGGTAGCTTAGAAAAGTATTCATACTTTATGAGAAATGTCTCATAAAACAGTCGGGATCCGGCTGCGCATTGTCTCACCTTATGGTATTATCAATGAAGCCCAATCGTAAACATACATGTGAAGACAAGCTTAACATAATTATTAGGAATAAGTGGTGCACCCAGTCCAAAAATGGAGCAACATTTACTTTACTATTTATTAGAAGTACAAACGCCAGTTGTTTGTCGAACAAGAGTGAAAACCGCACTATTTTCAAACTCAACGTGTCACAGATGGCTTTTCGTGAATTTCATTTAGGTAAAGTCTGGTTCTGTCTGCTCATCCAAATATATAGCGGATACGGAATGCCACAAGCGTCTTGGGTGTGCTAATGCTTTGTAGGTGTCTTTCTTTTTCAAGATTACTGAAGTATGTTAATGAAAAGCATGAGGGGATATTTTGTCGATGAATATGGACATAGAATTGACATGTATTGTCACCAAACTCCGCTAATACCAGTGAAAACAAAAACAAACGTTTTTCCCACTAAAACATGAAGCTAGATATAACTAAAATCTTCTCTAAGAGTTCTCATCAACGCACAGTTTAAAAGTTGTAAGATATCTGTAGGGAGTTGGGATTAGATTTTAAGACCTGATAGTTCTAAAGATCGGTTTCCAGAAAGCTGTTTGTATCAAAGTAGTTTTACTTGCATTAAAGTAATTTTATATTAATGGCTCTAGATACACCAGTCACCTTTGAATTTGTCTTTTATGAGACTATTCGTCACTGCATGCAGATACTGATCAATAACAGTTGCGTCAGGGTTGGTTCGAAACTCTGACTAGTGTGTAGAATTCTTACATACAGCTGACCCCACACGATGACCTACGATTGAAAACTTACCAGCACACCAGTGAGGTCCTAAGTGAAACAATGAGTCTCACCTTGTTACCATGCCATTCTCGTGTGATTTGATGAAATGCTTTTGTTAACTACGCTATCTGAAATCGTAATGATCAGTGGCAGTGATTTAAGCATGTCCCGATGTTAAAGTATTGTACTTATGTACGAAATTAACGTGCAAGATGAGTTAAGGTGTACAGGCTCGAAGCCCAACATATACTCCTCAAAATCGCAAAATCTAGCTTTCCCATGAAATTAACTTTAAACGGACCTGCTATGCCTCGATTGTTTCCCATCGTCGCTTTTGAATAGTTCGTAGGAACTAAACTAACGACAGAAACTGACACATGTAAAACTTAAACAGCTTCAAACAGTAAATCAATTTCTTGCCAGCAGCGCCGATGACATATGCTCAATTAGAATTGAAAATTTAAACCATGGTGTATCGTTTCTGTTTAAATTGACATAACAAGGAGTCACGCAAGTGTTACAAGGCAGAAAAAAGACGTTTGTATAAGGCAGCTGTAAATTGGTACCAGTAACAAAAATTACAGACTCTCTCTCGCTGATTAGCGTTTCGATCACTGGTTGCGCTAGGAAGCTTTTAAATATGTTTTGCAATCGAGCTGAGAAAGCTAATATAGTTACTATAATCTATATACCTTGTTCTCATTGATCGCGTTAACCTTTACCAGTTTTTGGTACTATTACGACATAGGTCTACGACTTGTACCTTTTTATTATTGTTTCACCACTGATAGTGCACATATCTATTGTCTTTAATAACGTGTACTTGATGAAATATTAAGTAATAACATGACAGCGAGGCAGCTCTATATACTAATTAATGATATATTACCGTAATTCAGACATAAAGACATAAGAGCGACCTTTAAAACAAATGAAATAGTTGGAAAATTAAAACCAAGCTGAAAATGCCGATTCATAATAGACATTTTCGTATATATATATATATATATATATATATATATATGCTTGTGTGGATATGTATTTTAAGGTAAACTCACTCCAGCTGCAAACAAAACCGTGTTTAAGTTGAAGATTTAACTGAAATGTTTTCATAAAAAACACTTAATCGTTGGTAATGAATAATAATAACTCATGTTTGCAAAACCGACCTGTAGTAACAAAACCTCTATCTGGTAATAACTAAATAGAAAAAACTATCCAGCGGAAGTTATGAGAATAAAAATATTCTAAGTGACAAATGACGGCTTCCGTAAAATTACTCGTAAAGTTTCACCGCAATGTAAGAGCTATCGATTTACAACAACGAAGGAATTTACTTTATAGTGTCATTTTTCACCATCTGCTACTGAAAAAAAATTCTTAAATTATTATTGTTATGTCTCCAGCTTTGGCTTTTGACACATTGTCATTTGAGGACTGGTTTGAATTTTTTCAAGATGCATTTTTGCAGCATTTCAATAATTCATGATTAAACTTCATATATCATATAGTCATATTTTTCACCACGCTTCAAAATTTTATATTTCTTAAACGCACATTTTAAACAAACTCACAAGGAGAAGCCCGAAAGAGGGCCTCACAGTCGTGTCCTCTCCATGTGCTCAATAAAGTGCTATGTAATTTTAAAACCTTCCATGCATGACAGAGTAATCAGCAACAGTTTTCCATTACTTTAAACACTAAGGTGACCTTGACCTTTGAGGTAGGGACTTGGGTCTTGCACGCGACACATCCGCTTATGTGCTGACATTTGTGCCAAGTTATTTTAAAATCCTTCAAAGCATAATAAAGTTATAGTCCGGACACAAATGATGCATATATACAGGATTCCATTACCTATAAACCTAAGTGTGACCTTGACCTTTGTGGTAGGGATGTGGGTCTTGCACGCGACACGTCGTCTTGATGTGCTAGACATTTGTGCCATACTATTTTAAAATCCTTCAAGGCAGACAAAGTTACAGTCCGGACACGAATGTGTGCATATTGCATATATAGAGGAATCCATTACCTTCAAACTCTAAGTGTGACCTTGACCTTTGAGCTAGGGAAAGGAGTCTTGCACGCGACACGTCGTCTTGATGTGCTGACATTTGTGCCAAGTTATTTTAAAATCCTTCAATGCATGACAAAGTTACAGTCCGGACACGAATGTGTGCATATATGCATATATTGAGGAATCCATTACCTTCAAACTCTAAGTATGACCTTGACCTTTGAGCTAGGGACGTGGGTCTTGCACGCGACACGTCGTCTTGAGTGCTAGACATGTGTGCCTAGTTATTTTAAAATCCTTCAATGCATGACAAAGTTACAGTCCGGACACGAATGTGTGCATATATAGAGGATTCCATAACCTTCATACTCCAAGTGTGACCTTCACCTTTGAGGTAGGGATGTGGGTCTGCACGCGACACGTCGTCTTGATGTGCTAGACATGTGTGCCAAGTTATTTTAAAATCCTTCAATGCATGACAAAGTTACAGTCCGGACACGAATTTGTAAGTGGGGATGCACGGACGGACGGACAGACGGACAGACGGACGGACGGACAGACGGTCAGACGGACAGACGGACAGACGGTGCGATTTTAATATGCCACCCTTCGGGGGCATAAAAAAAGCGATGTTGTAGAGGTTGAACTTTCAGCTGCTCGGTTGGGATGCGGTCGGCGCAAGCCCACCTCCACATAAGAAACGCCTTTGAAATAGGCATGAGAGTGACCCGATGCGTGCAAAGGCTAAGCAAGTTCTCTCACAGATCATGTAAGTCTCACTGGTGACACCAGATCTGGGTTGAACTAATCAATTAACGAAAGAACAATCAGCACGTTTTCCATTACTGATACCCATTACAGCTGGGTATACAGTAGCATGGGTTACATAAGTTCTCTTGCATCATATGTAATTAGCACAAATGAAGTCTTCTGTATAAAGTTCAGCATCAGAAACACTATAACGTCATAGGGCTTAGAACGTTTGAACTATTTTTGTGCTTATTTTTCATTGATGTAAATGTGTATTACAGTATAAGAATATATAAAATTGTATATGTTTATATCAAATCGATTGGCATGTTGTCGATATCTGAATTAAAACGTTCCTTTTATTCAACCGAGATCTAAGGCAAGAAAAGATGAGTGTATATGACTGTTGATATGAAAATAACGGATAATAACATCTTGAATAATTAATGGCATTTTGTTTTCCCGCGGGATTTTCGTTGTCACCATTCTCCTCACTGTTTAGACATTTAGATATGTATAATTGAATTGCTTTGATGGTTCGCGTCATCAGCCAAATGGGCATGTGAGAATGGAGCGTGATCATATTCCCGTATTAAATGGCAGCATCTGTTTGACCATAGGTCGCACAAGTCATTTTAGCAAATGAACCAGCGCTAAAGCTAACACAGGTCACTCAACTTAGTTTCCGGATATCGTCTACTGATGGCCGGACAATTCTTGTAGGAGTACAAATTACAGCTCCATTACGTTCAGTTAAGCACAAAAGTGCCGTTAATTCGTATCTATAGATCCGACAAGAAAGTTGATCTACCATAACATAACAGACAGATGCATTTATTTTTGCGATTGCATAGATAACCATTAAGTCTGAAACGTTCTACTAATAAGTGCAACGTCGACAGTAAAATCCGTCTAAGTACCGTCTTAAAGATAAGTATAGATAAGAAAAGTTACTTCCATCTCATCGAAGTAAAAGAAGCACTGCACGGACGTGTCAGTTGCAAGCGAAAATTATTTTAGAAAACCTGAAGGTATCAAGTTTTTAGGATAACAATTCCAGTGTAATTATTGATGGTGTTAAAATAACAACCAGGTTTTCAGTCGCAGATTGTATGTCTATGTATGCGTGCCATATTCAGTGTTGAAAGACTGCAAGCGATTCCTTTAAACACAGGATTTGAAACAGCATTACAATTCAGATATTTAAACATCGCACTCTGTAATATATTAATTACCAAGATCGAACATTCAGCGGTAGGCGATATTGCAATAACAGAACGAACCGGTTATCTGTGGCGCCGTTGTGTCGCAACAACTGCACATGCTATTACACATGTCAAACCGCTATAAGATCTCGAGTCATGAACTCTCTGGCGCCACCCACTAATTATACTGATAAATGTAGAGATATATTAAAGAAATCAATTTTATGAATGTTTCATGACTGTTTGCTATTCCCACAGTGTATAATTGCAATATCCAACAATGACTCAAGAATACGGTATAACAGTCTTATTTTACACACGACTAGGTTAAGGTACAAACCATTGACTTTCTATATAATGAATGACAAACATGCTACATTGGAACACACGCCACTTTTATACGCCAATCTCAAGGGACGGGATCAGTACCAAACCTGGTCACAATGTTTATGTGTTAATTAGCCAGATCGCCCAGGACAGTCTGAAGTCATGGCCCTGGTTTTGACCAAACCTTTCCAAATAAACATTGTTCTGTCCGTTCCTTATCTTGGAATATTGAACCTTTACCAAGCGTATTGTATTCGCGATACTTCTGGGAATAACACTTTTCTTCAATGTCAGTAACATTACCACAGTCAATATGAAATTCAAACGTTGCCTATGACTCCGCTTTAACTTGAATGATTAAGTTAAAGCTACAGTTAGTGTTTTGGTTTATGCTTTACTACAGACCTGGAGGGTATGACTTGGCACACTTGTTCATATCTCATCTCCAGTCTAATAAATAAGAGACCATATTATAGGACATAAGCCCCTAATGTACTTTACGAACCGAGGCTGGTGCTTCTGCGTCTATAAAAAGTGAACAATAAAACCAAATCAAGTAGATTTCCATATATCTTATCACTTACCTGACATAAAAACATATTCCTTAAATACATGAAAGGAAGACATTTCATCAGAAGAAATAAATACCTTTGATGAACTTTATTCAGATGATATGGTGTGCGGCATATATATATTATTACCTTAGTACGTTAAAATTGAGTAGCTACTATATAGGTCATCTTATTCAGTAACTATTTACCTGTGAATGGAAATTGGTCCTGATTCGCAGTAATGGATCGATGAAAGTAATTAAGCAAAAATGTGCTCATATGGAGTAGTTGGAAAAGGTTCTTTATTAATAAATATATGGTATTTTTTAATCAAGTACGTGTTTTATTAAAAGTACTGTTTTTTGAAAGGGTGTGTGATTGATGTACCCTTGCACAGAACAAAATGTTTTTCTGCTTGTTGATGTATCTGTGAAGCTTTGCTATATTACCTGTTTGGGTACATGTACTTAATCATAATTATGCAATTTGTCATGACGATATCATTGGTTTTATTCCTATCACACACTTCTTGTATTCTGTGTAATGCATGTGCTGATCTGCCTTTATCATCTATAGACAATGACATCGGAAATTTAAAGTAATATAAATTAGAAAATCTTCGCAACATCTTTGGACACTCTTTCAATTTATTAGACATAGCTGAAACAGTATCAAAGTTTCATTTATACTGCGGGTTGAACTACCTGAACGCGGCAGTAATTGCGATTCTTTTCACGCGGTGTGTAGGACCATTAAATGTGGAATGTCACAAAGATGAAAATGTCACTCTAAACCTAACCCTAACGCAAATACGAAATAATTTTACACCATGTAAAACATTCGACACGGAAAGCAGCTGTAAAGTGTACATATAAGCTAAAATTATTTCACATCTTAGTTAGGGTAAGTGTTGTGGTTAGAGTTTTACATGTGCCGAACTTTATACATAAGGGATAAAATTATTTCACGTTTCACCTTTGTGACCATTTTAACATTTTGGGTCCTACAAAGGTGTCTACGATTAGTCAGTATTTCAATCTCAATCTGGCAGTTTTTTATTTGTCGTTTTTATAAAAGATTAAGGCTAGGGAGTTTCACTCGTCCGCTAAATTGAACATCAGAGATAAAGCGCATCAGTCAAGAAAATAAACCAATTTCCGAAATTTCCAAAATTTGTTGAGTTGTGCTTTATTAAAGGGAAAGACAAGTCACACAATTATTTGACTTAAGATTGAAAAACACACAGTTGGAAAATTTTCTAAAATCGGAGAATTATGTGTGAAGATATTAAAGATTGAATTATCCAAAATGGTGGGACATAAAGGCGGCCATTTTAAATTTGCGATATCTTGGTGCTCTGATTAAATATGCATACGGCAAGCAATACTGCTAAGTTAAAACAGCAGCTTCGAAAACACCTTAACACACGATAACTTACATGGCACTTAATCGATGCTATCAATTTCAGATGAAAACAATTATTAAAAAGATGAGTAAATTGGGTTCAAATTCATTTAGTTTCGAGAGAGGGTCGCGTCTTATAGACCAAATGTGGCTAATTTGCATATTTACTAAATCTTCGCATTACTCTTCTAATTTTCATCCAATTTAAAACTTTCTTCAAACGGTTTGTTCATAAGATATCAAAATATCTTCAATTTCACACTTTATTCTTGACTTGCGTTCCCCTAAAAATAAAATGTCCAATTAGGATTTATTTTAGTCAATGCTTTCGATACCTATCCTTACAAATATCCCAAAAAACAATAATATTAAGGACATGAACAAGTAAGGCAAAGACATCATATGCAAAGTAAGAAATGAAACTCACCATGAAACATGGACCAAAAATGTTGAGTCAATCTCAAGAAAAAATGTATATCAAGTTAGCCCCTGTTAGTTTCAGAAATTTAAGCACGTGTCCTGATAAAACTGAGCTTTTAAGAATTTGTAGTTGAACTCAAGGAAAAAGCAGTATTACATCAAATTAAGACCTTTCTTTCAATGGCGGCTTCTAAGTGACGTTTTAAACTTCCGTTCACTGACAGGCATTGATCCCTGTCTAACTACACCTTTAGATGAGGACTGTTATCTTTCCCAGTAGACTGTGCACGGACAGTAAATTCTCTAAGAAGATGTCTACACTAAAAGAAAATTATTATAACTTAGATGTCTGGGTGTTTACTCTAGAGATCCTACATCGATTGTCATAGACGTCTTAAAATACATAAACTCTCAATTATATGCAGTACAGAGTACTGCCAAAACTCAAAACCTGACTTAAAATACATACAACCTAAACTATATGCAATAAAGAGTAATGCCAAGGCACAGTATTGTAGGCTCCAAAACAGTCAGTCAGAATGAATTTGACCGCAATTTCCACAACTACTTATTTCGGCTTAAGTACCAGCCAAAACTTAAGAATGTTTATATTAAAGGGCGTCTGTAAGGCATAATTACGTAACTCTCAAATCGATGTAACTTGCATTAGGTTTTAACGTAACTCAAATATATCAAGCCCTGAAGATGTACTATTTCAATTAATATACATTACTTGTGAACTCTGCCGATCAGTATTGCTTCTACGCCCTTATACTCAAGCTGAGTTATCTTCTTATTGCCAACACCTCGGATCTTCCCTGTTTAATAAGTTAACCAGATATGTCACGACCTCTGCTTGAATTTTAGCGGGAAAAAAATGAACGGGCAGATTTGTTTCAGAACAGTTTGTACTGTGAATCACCATCGGATTAATCGGGAAAATACACGCCAGGAAAGGAAAATTACCATACATTTGTATCTGTTATTTAGTCGTAAGTCCGTATACAAAGCTTTAAAAAAGAAATTTGATCATTTAAAGTATTTAAAATTAAGGAAGATAATAATTTATTTCCACTTCTTTAACAAACAGCGCGTACAAGTTATTTGCCAATTGTTTGCTAATTAGAGGCATGTATACTGCAACAGCTTAACATAGCGCTGATACGTACTGAGTTATAAATACAGTGATTCCATACAGAAATGACGCATACTAAAGTTCTTCACTGATACACAGATTAACTAATTAAAAGATTTATGTCGAAAGGAAAACAGTTTTGTTACTGGTTACCGGTTCGTTAATAAAACGTGTAACATTCGAAAATTATATGTAGAACTGACGGAAACTGACGAAATACTAGAACGTATGGTTCTGCAATTTTGAATTTTTCTGGAAGCAAATGCTTTTGTCGTTATTAATAATACCAAGGCTGAACTATGGTTCGAAACAAGACACAGTTTTGAATATTTAACCCCAAAAAGCACAAGTCTTATTTTACTACCACACGATGGCAGTAACTTTTAACCTCAGATAGTTTAAAGACCTTGTAATATATAGCACAACTCAAATGTACAAAAGTGTTACTGTATTTGATCTTAAAATCCCCCTTTTTTATAAAATTTTTTTACCAAAAGTGTTATGAAAAATTTGATTTGAATTGAGTTGACGTGAATGTTTACCGTAGTTTATTGGTATAATACATTTAGGATCTTACGCCAAATATACCTTTCTCTGCTATAAAATTCAATTAATATTGACACAGAAAAATACTCCTTATTCGCATTGGAAAGAAATGTTCAAAAGCTTCTATTGCACGGAAACAATCGGCTGCAAGCTTCAGAAATTTCTTCAATTTAATATCGATTCTACACACGAAACCGCTCTTTGAACGAGTTTTTCCTATTGGAAACCTTACCATTTTTAAAGAAACATATACTGAACAAATGTTTTTTTCACCTTTCCATATATTAAATGAATTAATTTGAACTAAAATTTAAATATCTCATAAGCTGTTTGGACATTATTTCTTGAAATGTTGACCGAGCACCTCAATAAATTTAATATCTTTTTTGAACATTTGCTGTTCTGAAAACGCCTCATTATGCATCAAGATTCAACTATTTCTACTTTTATTTCATGTCTTCTCCATTTCACAAAATATATTGAACATTTGCGATGTGAAAAAGTTATCAGGGTCACTTCAAGGTATTCTATACCTCTTTCAAACATTTAATTGTGTCGAAAGCTCACGTCCTAAACACTAAGGTCAGTACAAGTTTAATTCAGACCACATTAAAACAGGGTCCGTATTTTACGTAATATCAGACCTTTATGAAAATACTCTCATGTCCAAAATTTTCAGCCTCACATATCCTATTAACAAATATGGATCTCCCTAAAACAATGACACTCCATTTCAGCCATGGTCAAGGTCACACAATAAGCCAAATGTTGTTTCGACCAAGTAGCCAGTGTCTACTCCGTGCTAAATTCAACCTAAACAGAAATTGGCTGTGTTTCATATACTTTCTCACGCGTATATCCCATTTTTCATGTTTTCATTTCAGATGCGGTTGTTTGGGAGGACACAGTGCATATTTATTGTTTTGACTGTATTAAATGCTTGTACATATGGACTCAGTGTGGACCTATCACGACTTCGGGAGCTTCGACGACCATTCATATTGGACAAACGGAATGGGGATACTTGCACAGGTATGTCGTGGCTTATTCTGTTTTCTATAACCCCTGTAAAATGTGCGCTTTTGTACATGTTGTTATCTCAGAATAACAGGACTCCTTTGTCTAAATACTTCAAAAGCACAATCCTCAGCACCTTTAATCAAAACATGACGCCATTGATTTTTTTCCTGCACGCAATGCTCACTTCAGTAAAGATTTTCATCACATGTACAATGTAGTTTCTCTTACATGTTTGTTATTGAAGATAAAGGTGTTCTTTGTACAACATAATTTGATTAGCCAAAATAAATCATACAATGAACGTGGCCTTGGGTCTTAAAGTATGTTTTAAACAGAAACACAGTGTATTTGTTAAAGTTAAATTTGAATAGTACATGCCCTCGTATACAGTCAGCAAATGCCGATTTGTACTCAAAAGTATAGGAATGTTCCTGACCCAAACATTCAATATATATTATAAATAACCTTATGACAGTCATATAGAAGGTAAACAAAGGTATTTTGACATTGATCCTGGTTCAAACCCATTAAATTGTCATATAATAACGCCTATTTATCAAATGTCCCAAGTACATGTTCCATATACATATTGTTTTGGAACAGCGGCTGAAAGTTTCCATAATTACTTCTATTTCTCAGCCAACCGGAATAAATGTCACACATTTCCAACCAGAACATATTCCCAAAGAAACAAGCGCTAAAACGCTGTGTCAGCTAGGAATTACACAGCAGACGTTCATAAAAATTAATTTGGTAACAGTTCAACCTATCCTGCCAATTTCAGTGTTAGATAGAAAAGAAGAAAACAGAACAGAACTTTATCAAAGAAGACGCAGCTAACAAATATGTTAGAACAATTTACATATGAAAAATATGCACGGGTATTGTAATTCGATTGAAATAGTTTCTGCTGAGTTTTCAAACAAATCTTACTTGCATACTGAGTAACCAATTGATTGGCAGAAGTCCGTCGCACCGTTTTCATATGTCACGGATAGTAAAGAAGCAACATAGTTACTAATTATTGAGACAGAATGTTTTGAGTTTGTAGAACAATACCTGTCTTAGAAAAAACGAATATATTAAATCAGTGCAGATTGTTTAGAAATGCATTCCCTTGCACTTCAGTTGGTTAATTCGTGGCTTACACAACCTTTTTATTCAATCTGTACAGCAATTATTTTGAAAAAATTTCATCTCCCTCATGTAAAATAATTTTAGTAATTACATTTTCCTCATTTGCCTCTTGACTTACACTTGTTAACAAAGCTATGATAATTCCTTTAGCCTCTATCAGCTATATTCCTTCCAATGTTTTCCGGAACGGTTAATCGTAGAAGCGGAATGAAATAATATGTCTCCCTGTCTTGTTTTATTTGGTATTTTATGTCCATAAATCAATTTAATTTTCTTCGGGGAAATCCATCCTCTCCAAGTAATCGAAATAACTTGTAGAAAACAATTGATGATAATGGTCGCTGAATGAGCTGTTGTTACCCCTAGTGTGTAATTGGATGCCCGCCGACTACTATATCTCTTACGGAACTCTGATTTCGCCTTCGAAACTTTAAATAATAGCACATGGGCAAATCTCTTGTGCAACGCCCTGACATAAATCTCTTTGGTTGATGTATTGCACGGGCGGAAAGCAAAACAAGAGTTTCGGACGATAGTCCCTAAAGACTGTAGGTCTTCTAGCATTTCCATGGAATTTCCTCACACACGTCAGCTACGTTTACTGTAGTGCTTTTAAATGATTAGAACAGTAGATAATGTCAAACACAATAACGACGATCTACAAGTATGACCCAAACTCCCTATGGACACTTGTACTAAAGTAGCATAAAAAATCAAAATGACTTTGCTGATAAATTTTAATTTGCATGAAAGCAAAGAAAAGGTCTAGACAGTGTTGCTGGCTTCCAGATATGCACTGCTCATATGAATCTTAATTTCATCTAGACTAATCTATAAGTTTTCAGTCACGCCTTTTCAAAATCGATACAGTTATATTGCTACTGGCCAATCAACATTCTGATATTATTTAACACGACATGATGACACATTAAATAGCGCCAATGACAGAAAATACAAAAAAACAAAAATAATATCAAACAGGGAATGCCACGTACCAAAAACGCAGCCTCCCCAAAACGAACCCCACAGCACCCAGAAGTGCACACCACCAACACACACACACACACACGCACACACACACACACACACACAATCACGCACACACACACACATACACCACCAACACACACCAGCACACAAAGCAAACACACGAGGACAAAACGAACAATTAAAGGAACACAGTGGGGCACCGCCTTGGAACGGTCAGTGGCAAAAACACCACTGGGGAGCTTAAACCGGTTTATGGTGCGCACCCAACCTCACTCTTACCCCCACCATGTTCCAAAGTCACAGGACAGTGTAAATAAAAGTAATCCCTGCTAGGTGAATCTCTAACACACGCAATGGAAACAAAAGGCATGGTATGTAAAACACAAAAATTACAAGAATTATTTGCTAAAGGCTAGTAAAAGTTCAGATTAATCAATTAATGACCTTGATCTTTACTGGTTTTACTTGTGCTCAATGGTATATAATGTACTTTATGTGTGTTCTGCATGAAGTCGTCTCATTTTCTCCGTTTCTTTGACAAAGCACGTACACGATGAAAGTTTGTATCCTGTTACAATCCCTGTCAAAGATTGCATTAATACGTCTTCTTATAATGGTTTGTGTCCCACACAAGTATTGTCATATTCGGTATCCCCAGAGTCAATCCCGATGAATGTCTTAAAATGACAATTTCAGTTCTATCTCATGTGTAAACGGAATTCGTAAATCAAACACAGGTAGTTGCCGAGGCTACGTTAAACTCGAGTTAACGGTTGGAACTGACCTATCAGATAACAGTATAGCTAACTGTTGTTGATAGACAAAATTTTAGGTGTTAACAACCAAAGATCATATATACAGTACATTTATGATGTTTGTTTTTAGCTGGCCTTATTTATTTGTCAGCGTAATCGTTGGAAGTAGTGTTGGGTTTGGAAATCATTTGACAGTTTCTTAAACACATGTGTCGTGACACCGCCACTGTTCAAGCTGTCTTCGGACTCCTTCACATACTACTAGCAGTGTGTGCCTCATTTTTTCAAAATTTTAATTTTTGGAGCAACTTAGCTCCAAAGGGGTTATTGTTCTTGAAATGTATATTAGAACAATCATTGAATTCTGAAAAAAGTAAAATCCATGACACAATTTTATTATGTTTAAGACAAATTAATATTCTTATAAATTGTTGCCTCTTTCCAAATAATATCTTAGTCGTAACTAAATCCACCAATTATGTCCTTAGATAAATAAAATATCAAAGATTTCTATATGATTATGGCATATGTGTGTATTAATTTGGCTGGGCTCCCTTAAATTTCTAGTTCATTGTTTTACACAATGAACGATAGCTACTAGTGTTTTCTGAATTTATTGAAAAAAAATATACATGATAAACGATCCCTTGGTAATATTCATGGCAGAAAAAAGTAATTATCTTTTTGATTTCAACACGACATACTGAATATCATTACTGTGAGCTTATGATAAAAATAGAACTGTAAACACTTACCTTATCAAATCATGTTTTATTCATTCTTCTGTGTATAGTTCTGGTTGATAGGGGGCACTGGGTGTCATACATTTCTTATTTTAGATTCATTTACTAGTCAATAGTTACAGTTACATTCAGGTTGTATAGGTAAAATAATCCATTCATTATGTCTTCTGTGAATTCTATTCAACGAGGTTACTGCTTTTGAATCTGACACGAAATATTAGTAATTGATGGTTTAAAACCATAGTTTGTCAACTTCAACCCAGAATCGAGATAAAATTGTGTAAGTCAAATACATTTACATCTCCACAAAGCTAACTTCTAAAATAGACAATGCATTAATTGTAAATGAAAAAAAAAACTTTTAGAAATGAGACACGTTATTGCAGTTAAATCTCAGGTATGTATGTTTGCTATATCCGCGTTAACCAATCACGCATTGCTGTAGAAAAGAATGATATCTAGTACGAAACATAACCATATAGTCTTATATTATATGGAAATTTCATTGGAATGTACAAGATAAGAGATTGTATTGCAATTATTTCTTTTGGCAAGTGTTTGTATTCAATTTCGTTGAAGTAAAACACTGTTTTACTAATAAACAACCAAGAAAAGCGAGAGAAGACAGCCTGTTTTAAGTCATTTCGCCTAGAAGCAGAATCATATGGGTTAATTTACTTAACTTGAGCTATATATGTCAGATAGAATTACGTTATATAATTTCTCAAGAAGAAACTTATTTGTTTTGAGATTTTAAGGAAAAATTGCTATTAAAATCGGTTTTGTTGTTTAAAACTGACATTGTCATTTTCAGTTCACTGACAATGTCAGTCGTCAGCACTCTTTGCAAAACTCCATGACATTTCAATTCTATGAGAGAAATTGATTTTTTCTTGATTGTTATTTACACAAGTACGGTTGCTAGATACTGTTTTGTGTTAATGCATGACCGAAAAATTATCCCACTCTCATGGGTGTATTTATGCCGTCCATCCCTTCAATTGTTTTGACTTTTATGACATTTAATATTTTCAATAATTTCTTGCTGTCTCGAAGGTACGCTTGATACGTTACTTTAACAGATGTCAATTAATAATTCAATACTGAATGTATTTACTGAAAAAAAAACTTTGATCAAAAAGACCTCATGGCTTCATTTGCATCGGTTATAGGATGGCGTTCTGTAATTAAACAGTAGAAATTTGCCTTTCAGAATTGGCATTTTTATTTTGTTACAAAGGTTACTTTTTTCGTCATTGGAGATCAAGACTGGCCATGGAAGATACAACTTTTACTCTGCCGAACATCATTTTTTCACATATCAATCTCTAAAACAGTTCCAGTTGTTCTTGTTTAACATTTGCCATGAAAAATCTTAAACTATAACAGCTGGAACTCTACAAAATAGGAAGATTCGATAAAATCGATGGCAAAGTTTAACGAAATTCAAATGTGGATTATGTACATGTTTACGCCTGCATGTGCCAACATAATATACAAATACACTATCTACATACATGAAAAAGAGAAAAATTGTATTGCACTTGTTGTTATAAATTTTAAAGATGGATGTGCGCTTCATTTTATATAAAATAGACATAAAAGCAATAACATTACATTTTAACAAAAAGGTGAATAAAGTTTTAATAAAAAAAAAAACAACAACATCTTAACATGTTGGTTTAACACGCAAATTTGTAACAAAGCTGACTTGGAAAACATAAATTCACCAGTCAGGTCTAAAACACTGATGGCTAGTCATTGAAATATAAGTTTTTAATCTGATTGTAAGAAGAATGTCATATCGAAGTAATAGTTTTACGATGATTCTCGTTGTAAAAAGTTAAATTGAAACATATGCTTTGTACTCTGAAACAAATCACCACCGTAAACGATATGCTCTGAAAATATTAATGGCAATCAAAATAACCGGATTTCCGGGTGTCGTTTTACAGATCACTTGAAAACAGAGAAATATGATCTAAAGGTGCTTTCATTGGAACCGGATACTTGCACTAGAGCCACCTAAGTAGAAATCAGGAATTTTGCGAAGATTTGAATGAATCTGTAGCAGTATAAATAAGAAAATGGACTAGAAATATGTTCTTGACAAAGCGAAAAATAATCTTTCTTTCAAATTGTCAGAGGTTATAAATTTGGTAAAATTATATGAACAGTGTGGAGAATTGTTTGAAAAAGATATCAACAACTGACGCAAGTACAGGTCGGTGAAGTTAAAGACTGGGGTACAATCGTACTAGAAACAATGCAGCATACATCTGAGAGCACGAGTTGCCAAGTGTATTTTACTCACAAAAACATTACAGGAGCAAAAGAACCTTTATTTTCCTATGACTCTCGGATGACATATAAAGGCTTATGAATATTTTAGTCACATCTAATTTGCTCATAACATAGTGGTATTTCCTATCATGCCTTATTCAGTTAATTGGGCATCTGTAACACTTCTATGTTACGCTGTAGATGGTCATCGGGAAGATCGATGCTTGTTTCAGTTTTGTTTCATAGTTAGAACAAACGTTCTGTAATAATTGACTTCCTAGTTATTTTAGTATGTGTGAAGGAAAATGTCAACGACTAGCTTGGCAATTGGAAACATTTAATGCATCAAATGTACATCTTTTCACTGTTCTTTCAAGTGCATGTTGACCAGGACAGTATATGATAATCCACTTATTACAATCTGCAAATATCCACAAAAACCTGAATCTACTTAATTGACTAAAAATACATATTAATGTTCAATTTATACAAACCTTCATCCGTCGCACATAACATTTTAGTACATGTAGGTAAAGTGCCTGCCAGTAAAAATTACCGAAATTTGATTGAAAGGGGCGTTAACTCACAGAAGTAGATCAAAACAGGAGCATTTTGATTAAAAGACGTACTGCACGCTATAATGATAACTTATTGTTGTTTTATACCTTTGGGTAAATATTAACAGTGTGCGGTTTTATAACTTTATTAAGCCTTATGCCGTTTTTAAATTGTATTCATCCGTAAAGTAAATATGTTCAATTTAAATCTCCCAGACACTGTAATAACTTTTCATTTCAAAATTTATTTCATGAAATAACTAGAAATTTGATTGTTACATTTGTCATACTTAAACCTTATTTAGTAATTCCTTTTACGGTATTGTCTGAACAACGTTGTTCTGCGACTTTTCGAGTATCTTAGGAAGGAGATCCAGTAAATAACGCGTTCACATTATTACTTGTATTATACTGACGGCAATTCCTGCTGATTGCCTCGTTAGTTACAATGTGACAGTGGATAACAATAGGAAGACAAGCTTTTAATGTCTCTCTCAGTGATCAGGAAATAAAAAGACCTTTGTGTCTCTTACATTATTTTAGCTTTTATGGTGGGCTATGTTGTCAAGGAAAAGTAAAAGGTGTGTCTGTTTTTCATTAGCTGGTCGTAATATTCCACCTTTTACATCATATTATTACTTATAACAATTTTCATAAAGTAAACACAACAACTATCAGAAGCCAATCATAATGCGTAACAATGTCATACGCCAGCAAATGCAGATCAGGCGCCAAAACACAAACAAGGTAACATAGGTCTGGTAGACTTGGTGGTGTTTAGAAACTTCCTTTTTATCACATTTGTAATTACATCGAATAATACAACATGTCATGATTTCCTGTCCACATGTGCTATATTAATCATCAAAACGAACAGGTAAGCTCTACGTTTCAGATTCCTCATTAAAACTCTAATAAATGTATTAGTTATGTCTTTACAACGCGTTGCAGTTGGGTTTGCCCGTACGCTATCTTGGCAATTAATACAGTTATAATCACTCAAAGCGCGAATTTGAAACTATTATTAGAGCTAGTTTATAGGTTAACTCCTCCCCATTTAAGGACATTTAGGTGAGAATAAGTTCAGCGTCAATTCGCGTCATGGTAAGCTACTGAACGATCTTCATTTATGTATTTTAATGCAAGTGGAAATCAGTTTTTAGTAAGGATGCATATAGGTTT
>JAFMSR010001839.1:0-24875 GCA_022818135.1 Saxidomus purpurata | reverse complement strand
TCTATCTATCTACATTGCGTTGGAGGAAAAGATACAAACAATCAGGTTAATTTTGTAATGTTTATATAACATACAAGACAATCAAAAACATAATTCTTGCATTTGGTGTCGCATTCGATGAATGAGTCAATGTCATTTCCCCTTCATTGTTTCAATGCAGACCTAAAACAATACAACGTAAATCATTATTATTAAATAACTGTATTTTGAAATGTCTGAAAAATAGGTTGCAGCCAATCCAATGTTAGAGGATCGAATTCAAAGTGCAGAGCCTTGGCAGAGCAATCGGAGAACTCTTGAAGACTCATAAAGGTCAGTTGCGTATAGAACCATTTCACTAACTGGTCAAGAAACCCGGACTAAACCGCAGATGTGTACATAATTTCAGTACCATTTTACATGTCGGAACAAGATAAGCTAGAAAAATAGAAAATAAACATTATGTCGTATTCATAGTACGGAATTTATACGTTGAGTTTATTTTTCTCAATCAAAAGCGAAGCCTGCATAATTATATCTGTCGTAGATGGTTTCAGTTCGTCCGTCACTTGTCACTTGACACTTGCCTCTGGAGCAAAACTCATAAATTGTTGAAGATATTATTTTGAAACTTTACGAAATGGCAGAAGAGAAAGTGCAGTTCACCATGCTTTGTACCATGCAAGTACCATATACTACCCTATACTTATTTTAAGTTTCCTTATTACATTTAGATGTATGTGGAATAAATGGAGAATTGTTCAAACTGCATTGAAAGATAGGGGACTTTTAGATGATGTCTGGCAAGTGCAATGTGTGAGAATGATAACTTTGCCTGGTCTGATATTTAGTTTACGTCCTTCTAGATCCTTTACACTTTCTTGTCTTTTGTCTCAATATAGAATGTTAAAGGGAGTGCACAATAATAGAGCCATATACATGTATCTGCCTTGCTCTATTGCTCAATTAACGTGAAAATTAAATGTGTAAAATGTACATGTATTTTCTGAATGTGTCATGCAACATTTTTTCCACTAGCGAGGAATTGTGGCCATGTTCATATTTTCAAAATGTAAACTATTTTAAACGTTGTCTAGTAAGTGTATTTGCAGTTTCATGAACTTGTTGGAAGAGAAATCAGAACTGATTTTAAAAATTGAGGAAAAACTTGCTTTACGTAACTTTAATGCAAGCAAATAAAACAGAGTTACAATTTACAATATAGTTACAATTTCTTAGTACGGTGCATATATGTGACACAATTGTACTGACTTAGTTTTATGCATACAGCATGCATGCAACTATCCACAAACAGTGCAAAAGTAATAATACCTTATGACTAATAGGCGGTGTCGAAGCCATGGTCATAACCACTGCCGTATACGTTACTTGATCCACTGTAGCTAGACCCTCCTCCTCCGAGACAACAGTTGTATCATTAATATAAACACAAATACTGCAAAACAGAATGTCTGGCTTTACTATGACTGTATAATCATGCAACAAAACAGAATGAGAATCCTATTTTATTAACTCCTTAAAAAGTAAATGTACTCTCTGTTCTTGACCCGTACCCAGTTTGCGAAAAAGCCACACTGTATGCCAAATAAATTATATAGAACTGTAAATATATTTTGCTACTAAAATCATTACTACAAAACTCTTTGTAACTGAGTGTTCTCAATCGTTTAAGAGGCTTCGTGTATATTTAGATTTATTTTATAAATTATACATACAAAATATAATCATTTGGAAAAGTCCTCCTCCACCAAAGCTGTTGAATTCGCCGTAACCCACATCGTTACTGTAACCGTAGTATGGAACTACAATCGTCGCCAAGGTAACCACGAAAACACCGATAAGTGACAGCACAAACAAAAGGTTCAGCTTCATCATTGATAACTAACTGAAAAAAAAAAAAGAAATTACATTGTTACTTAAAAGCAGTGAAATATGAAGATGAAGTACAAACTATTGTGTTGCGACGATTCTATGTATTCTCAAGAGTTTTTAATATTGTAGAAAATGTCGCACGAACTTTACCCGTGTTAAATAAACTTTCCGTGTGCCTTTTTGTCATAATGTAGCAATGCACAGAATGCTTGTCCGAATAAATGAATGTCGCAAAATTCAATGCGTGAATGTCCGTCATAAAATGAATTACTATTAATGAATATCAGATCGAATTGAAACCGAATCTATGTTTTTAGTCAACCAATCTTCTGTGTTCTCGTTTTAAAACGTGAACTACCTTTTAAATAAAAAGCTTAGTAGCGCCGTAGTACTCTTGGACATTGATATCTGAAAGTTTTTAGTGGTCTCCGCTTTTATAGACGAGTATAGCAAGTTATGTCTCCACTGTATCGCTTCTGCTATCGTCACTTCCCTGACCAGAAGAAAATATATCTGACCAGAAGGAAATATGGTCAAAATTAAGATCATTAAAAGTACGTTGATTCGAGACAGGTTATACATAAACTACTAATGATTATTGATAGATTTTTTTATGGCTGTAATACATTTTACACACTATATTTAAATAGTTCTTTGCTACATATACATGTAAAACTAACATTGTAACTATGAACTTTGAAAAAATCGAAAAAAAATTGTTTGCTGTTATTACATGCTCAGCTGTGTTTAGTCGCTCGTGCTTAAAATGGCGATTCTGGATAAAATGCTTACCTGGTAATTTGTTCTAAAGTAATCCAGGTACATTTCAAAATAACCGTTTTCACTTACTCAGTCTGTTACTGTAGTCGGAAGCATTCAAAAGTGCACATTTTCACTCTGTTGTGGAGAGTAGTTTTAAGACAATTTGACAGACATTAGAGATAGTTAATACATTTCAGTACAAGTATTAAAAACTTGATGGCAATATTAGATCGGGGAATGATAAAATATTAAAATGAACTGTTTCACATTGCAATGTGGATGGCTAGATCGAAAATGATCTAACAAAGAAAAAGAAACCCACAACAATATATCTGTGTTGAAACAATATTACAGTCACGAGTCTTTCGATGTTTATGATGACCTGCTGTTTGCTTAACAATTCAAGACCACCAAACAGGGACGACCGTCAAACCAGACACTCGTGAAAATGCCTGATCATATTGTTTATTACAATCGTATCTTCATATCAAACAGATATTTGATTTCCATCAACAAAATGCAACAACAACACATTTTTAAAAGTTATATACCCTTCAAAATATATGAAAATATTTTCATGATATAGCTAAATTCTACTAAACGCTGCATAAGAAGTTGTGAATACTCCTTTATTTGTTGACTCATGTAACATGAAAGCTGTCGCAACTTGCTGAAACACTGTAACGATGTAATTTTTTACGATACATTTAACAAATTGTACACGTGTACGTAAATGTTTCCTATTCTGTTTTTGTCGACTAATATCGTGGGCAGATGTTCTTAATGTGTTACTGCTGTTTACATGCTTTCTTTTTTTTTCTTGTTGAGTTTGTTATTGACTGTACTTTTCAGTCAGTTTTTTTCCTTCATTCTTCTATGAAATACTCTCAGTGTATGTAAATGCATTACCAAAATAACTGGTTCATTTGAGATATTTGTTTGGTTACAAGGGTCAAATTATAATAGAACAATGTAAATCTATTCGTAATTATAGGTTTCGTTGTTTGAATTATGTTGGTTCTCGAATTAATTTGGGCCATAGAAACTTCAGTAGTGAAAAGCTAAACATTATGTTTTCCCACCCATATATGACTAGAACTGTAGCAAATTTTAAAAACCAGAAACAATATTTTCTACAGTAAATTATTCAATATAATGCCAAGCTGGTGCATATAACAAAATATAATACTTTAAGATCTTTAATCATTGAGTAGTGCTGCTAATTTGTTTAGATATCTTATTAGGTTTTATACCGGGTGATACAGTTTTAATATGGCTTTCCTTAGTTGATAAGTCCACTATAATCACTTCATAGGCTGATATTCGATTTCTTACATATTTTTTAAAAAAGGCACAGTAGAGCAGATCTTTTTTTCAGAATTTAAATATTATTACTTTTAATGCAGGATTAAGGTAAGGATAAGGAATGGTTTCCAAAATTTTACCCTGTGCAATTATAGATAATACATACATTTGTTATATAATTGTACAAATAATGTAATATTATACACTCTATGGTTTTCAATTAGAAATTTGTCTGTTTCAAAGGTGACTTACAGACTGTAAATGTCCGAAAATTAAGTAAAGTGTCACTGAATATTGAAACTTTAGATGTAATTGTATAATTGACTAAAATTAAAAGGTCTTTCAAGTTTTGGATATAGAACGTGATTCATGAGTGTACACTTACTATAGATCTATTGTAAGCATTGCTATGTGCAATGCTTTTATTTTATTATATCATTTATGATATGTATGGAACTTTAGTTTAATAGCATTCAAACGAAGGGACATAATACAGGCATATATTAAAGACGTGGTATATGAAGTGGTCGTCTTCTTTGGTAATGCCTTATATATCATACTTTTAGAGATATGTTATAGTTAGCAAGCCTGAAGTAGTCCAAGTCTTGACCGTTTTAAAGCGGTAACATTGGCTGTTCTAGTCTTTTACCTATACGCGCATGTCTTCTGTATTTTGTCATGTATATATGTATGTATTGTGTGTATGTTGTCCTTTAACTTAGCACCTGCTACCTTACAGCTGGGGATTCATTCTTCAATGAGTAAGACTGGCTGTTGGCGAGTGCTGTATTTGAGGAATTGTTATGACATGCTAGCATCTTATGATAATCATGATAAAATTAATTCGAAAGTAGAGTCTTACTTCGTAAGACAAGTTTTACCTGTCATATTTTAAATTATTGTCATGCATAAAAAGTAAATGTTACATTCACTTACATTCAAACCTGTTTCAAATGTCACCCCCGAATAAAGACCGCTCTGCAAATAAAGGATGAAGAAAAGAACTGTTCACCAAAGTAAAACATCTGGGATTACAAAAAACTGTGAGCAAAGCACAATTATGGCCTTTCTACCGGGGGTCTTTGATGGGAATTGTTGAGTCAATTTAATCCTTTGTAAAAAGGGTTGGCACTGAATTCGAGGCAACGAGGCCCCTATTCAAGCAAATGAATGCTGTTTGTGCTTTTACATTCCGGGATTGAAGATAATACCAAATGTTTCGGGTGATTAGAAATACAGAACAAACAAGCGGAATGTTTCATGTGTAAATCACAGTGGTGTCCCTTTGGTCCTCTTAACAACAGAGATTCAACCGTTATTTCAACCTCCTCTGTCGGAGAGTCTGAACGGTGCATTAAAGGTAAATGATTGTCGGAAACAGGCTTCATTGTGAACACATTTGTAGGAGTTTTATCCAGATGCTCTTTTTGATGTAGATTGTCATCACGTTGGATTTTTAGCAGGTCGTTCCCTCCATTTATATGTATGTTATCACATTCATACTTTATAAATGGGAGATTTCTCGTCTTGCCGTATTGAGATCCGTTTCTGTCAAACGAATTCATTATTCTGTCTTTACAAATACACTGACAATGGTTTGATAGCATGCCTTTCACGCACCTATATGTCCTGGCAAACAGCTCTCTCCTGAAGAGGATATATATCCATGGATCCAGAATCTGGTTCAATGAGGCGAGCCGAAGGGCGTGCAAGTCTGCTTTCACGTCAACCTGTCTCAAGTGAGTTTGATTGATGAGAATTCGAATCTGCAATACAGGATATTACATTGAAAAAATAACTAGTTCGTTATAATTCTAAAATTGATGATTCCTTATATAATCACTGTAAAATATTTAGTAAGTTCAATGGATTTTATACTGATATTAGAGTCCATTAGCCATATGATTCGGTTACCATTGTTCGGTCCTATCATCCATGCTACATTATTAAGTCTTCAAACTGCTAGCAATAAAGTGCAGGTCCTATTGTTAAATGAAAGAAGAAGTTATCATTGAATATTTTATTACGTAATGGCGTAATGTTTAAATAGTATAGAATTTACGATAACAATTACATTATCGTGTGCTATTCATACTTAGATCTGTTTGGATCTATTACGATATACACTTACTAAGAATGGACACCAGCAAGTTGAGAAAACCACGATAATTCCTAGGAGTAACACCATCATCTGTAGCTCGCTGTCACAATTCTTCGTGTTACTTGCATTCATTATCTTTACCGCCTTCCTTCGCATTTTCAATAGCATAAATGTAACGACAACGTTTGATATTGCAGTGACACCGATTACCAGCAAACCGATAGTTGCATAGAGGAAGGCAAATATCCGGTTCTTTACCTCAGAACTGTTTAAGTTGAAAAAACACCAGGTTCCTGGAAACTGGTTTATATTTTCACCAAGGCCTATGATTGGTAAACAACCCATAAAAGCTGCAAAGCACCAAATTCCTACTATAATGTATTTTGCACGATCAGAAGTGACATGAGTGTCGTAAAAGAATGGATATGTAATTGCCAGAAAGCGATCAACTGCCATGGTTCCTATAACACATATTGTAGCATACCCAGCAAATATTAATATGAACGATTCATAGTTGCACAGGGGAACACCTCCAACCCACTTTAAGTTATTTGCGTATACTGCTAATGTCACCGGTGAAGTTGCACATGTTCCAAATAAATCTGTGCACGCTAAAGTTCCAACAAATCTGTAAAATACGGTCTGTTTGTGTTCTGGAGAAGAACGTACTAACACAAATATAGCCAAAAGATTGCCGAACACTCCTGAAGCAAACATAATAGCTGGAACTGTTAATGATATTAACGGATCTCTCTCTTCCCCATCGGTAGAGTTGCCAAAGTTGATCGAGTATGAGGTATTTGTTGGTTCTTTATTAACATAATTAGAGCTCAAGATGTCCTTGGTGACCTTAATAGCAGGGAAACCTGCATTAACTTCTTCGCCACTATCGGTTGTCGACATGGTGTATCTGAATGAAAGAAAAGAAATTAACCCAAAGTTGTTTCATCACGAATGCAATGCCAACTTCTGTACTTTATTCAAACAAACTAAAATGACTTTATTATATTCTAAATCCTGGAAGTCAAAATTGCATCCACAATGTCTCGGAACTGAATAAATTTATGTTTCATACCTAATTTATACATTAAACTAGTTAAGACAAACGGTTCAAACATTTTCACGCTTGATGTAAAATCAATTTTGCAAAAATATTTATAACGATATCAATCAAGGAGCAGATGTTACAATCCATCTGAAATTTGTGTCAAATGCATACTAGCTGCTTAGAGGAAACTGAACTGTTTTCTGCAGTTCAAATTCATCAATATGCACCTATTTATCTATAACATTATAATCTACATAGTGCAGATCACTTCCGTATATAATTAACATTGTACACAGCAAACCCGCCCTTTTTAATCGTTATAGAATTAAGATATCCTATAAATAGAACTGTAATAGCATATATCGCTAAAAAGTAAAATGTTCATATGGTGAAGACATTCATGTTAACTGCGATATTTTTTATTTGACTTTAAAACATGTAACATCATTTACAAGATTTATGCATAAAGTGTATTACATGTACTCGTATCCAAAGTATCTAATAGAATAAAACTGACAAAAGAAACACAAAATGTGTTATGTTAGAAAAACATATTTTGATGATCTAAATATTTAATATAAACAATGTCACACAGAACAACTTTTAATTCGTATGTTTCCACTAGAAGTATAGTGGTTTCTTTCAATTAACCAGACAGAAACGGGACCCTTTTCTTGATAATTCTGCTAGTTCAGCAGACAGAAACAGGACTTTCTGTTACAAAATAAAAGTCGGTCCCGTATACATTTTAGTACTTTGCAGAGGTCTTAAAATATCTTTTTCAATTTCAAGTCGGGTCAAACCATATCCAGTTAAACGTGCCCGAAGTATGCAACGTCCGTTCAATTATCCGGACACTTGCTTATTTGTGTACAATAGCTTTGATTTCATCACATTTTCTTTTCTTTATGGCTGATACGAAAATTATAGGAATAGCTGTGAAAATATTAGGTAATGGTAGGAATAGCTATTGTAATATAAGGTAGTGGTAGGAATAACTGTGATAATATACATAAATGGTAGGAATAGCTATGGTAATACAAGGAATGGTAGGAATAGCTACATGGTAATATAAGGTAATGGTAGGAATAGCTATGGTAATGTAAATTAATGGTAGGAATAGCTATGGTATTGGTAGGAATATCTATGGTAATGTAAATTAATGGTAGGAATAGCTGTGTAATATAGGTAATGGTAAATAGGGAATATCATGGTTATATATGTATATGGAAATGGTAGGAATAGCTATGGTAATATAAGGTAATGGTAGGAATAGCTGTGGTAATATAAGGTAATGGTAGAAATAGCTATGGTAATATAAGGTAATGGTAGGAATAGCTTGGTAATATAAGGAATTACAAATAGCTATGTAATTAGGTAATGGTAGGAATAGCTATGGTCATATAAGGTAATGGTAGGAATAGCTAGGTAATTAAGGTAATGGTAGGAATAGCTGTGGTAATATAAGGTAATGGTACAAATAGCTATGGTAATATAAGGTAATGGTAGGAATAGCTATGGTCATATAAGGTAATGGTAGGAATAGCTTGGTAATATAAGGTAATGGTAGGAATAGCAAGGTTATAAGGTAATGGTAGGAATAGCTACATGGTAATATAAGGTAATAGTACGAATAGCTATGGTAATAGAAGTTATAGTTGGAATAACTACGAGTATTATAACAATTACCACGCTCCGGCTACCGTAAACCATCCAATTTTAAGTAGTTGATGGAAGATAATTTTAACTTATTACAGACTTTTACCGGAATGGGTTTCATCCCCTAGGAACAATGATGTCTATTGATCAGATTTAGTTTATACAAATTTATTTTAGCTCGATTGCGAGGAAAGCTTGAAGTTTATCGAGTCACTCTTGAGTCCGCCTCCTGGAAAGACCAGTACTGGTGTCATATGGGGAGGTACGGTCGTGACCCCAGTGGGGCTTTAACCCACAACTTCCGAGACGAGCGGCAGACACGTTAACCTCTACACCCCCGCTCCATTAGTTTTATGACACTGTCGCTCAGTTGAGTCTAATTGTCTTCATAATTCCACCAGGGACAAGCAAGGTATCGTTACTCGGGTAGGTAGGTATGAAAAGAAGTTCATTTGTCGATTCAGCTTCACACATGAAAATGGCTATATTAGCTTGTGGCAACTATACGCTTTCGGGTAGAAGACAAAATAGGGAAATAACCGGTAATTGGAACTGCAATATTAATGAAGTTGACCTTACAGCAGCTTTATTTATACAAACTATTTATATTCTTCTCTGAAACGTCAAGCTTTCAATTGGAGCACTACCATTATTGTTCAAAAGAGTGCTAACTAAAGATTTACCTACTGAGCAGGAAACAGTGCAGATCATGATCAGGCGGAAGATGTTAAGGCAGATGTTTCACAGTTTCCAGTAAGGTAAATTATTCAAATGTTTTCATTTCCAACAATAGGTGTAGAATAACCCACTGACAATGAAATAAACGAAGACTTCAAAACAATGGTTGTATACTAAGTAAAATATCAGTGCTACTTCGTTTATTTCAGATTAGACAGTTGTAAGTCACAGTTAGTTTGTAATGTACTGCCATAATCAGGCAGAATACAGCTTTAAAGTGTGATGAAAGCGCAATGTCTTCAAGATTATTTGATTTGCATTCTTAGATGAGTGTAATTTGTCTTAGCATGCTTTACCAGGTTCCCTAAGATAACTGAATTATTTTGGGGATACCAAATTACCACTGTTTTCATTGTTTGTGTCTGGCAAGCGCATGTTTCAGTATAATAAATCTAAAACAGCGCATTTTGTTTACACATACAATCCAATTATAGGCCATCATTCTGCAGGAAGTACACTCAATGTGGCGGACAAGGAAAAACGCCTTGTGCAGGGAAACATCGTCCCTACGTTCCTATTTTTATAGAAACTCATTTCTCACCTATGAGATACATATTTCCGCGCATTTACCCATGTGAGATAAACTTATCTCACATCGCTTATCTCACATCGCTGCCGGACTATTTTTACGTTAATTGTAAGCAGACATAAAAATCGAAAAATGACTGTAAAATTGTTATTTTTGAAATAAACATAGGGTTGTTGGTATTCATTTTCTTAGTTAGATCATTTTCTATCCATCTATAGCAGTTTTGAAGTAAAATTCGAGAAAAAGTTGATTTTCATTTTTTCATCCCCATCCTGTATTTGCACTAATTCCTTCTTACTGGTGTGAAAATGCGATTTAAACGGTGAGAAAATAAATCTACCATGTCCATTGAGTTGTGGATAAGGGTGGGATACCCCCGCGTTGAGATACGTCCAAAAAACTCGGCAGAGCTTCGTTTTTGGACGTATCTCAACCCTCGGGTGGGATTTCCTTATCCACAACTCATGAACATGTTAGATTCACTTTGTCTTCACTTATATAGGAGTGATCGCCGTGACGTCACGCGGCAATTTTGATAAGATTGCTGGTGGGCAATAACAGTTGTGTTTACAATGCTTATGTATATATATCTTTATTTAAGTCTCATTCATGTACAATATCACAACATTTCTATAAAACCATGACAGATAAAATATTAGTACATGACCATTCAATTCTGAATTATAAGAGACTATCACAGTGAATATATCAAATACCTTACAATCATTCAACATATATTTACATTGTAAAAAGCAAGAGTCAGTCGCTAATTCACATCTAAAATATAGTTAAAAAAAGATAGAAAAAATACTGAAACGAAAACGAGCACTATAGCGCAATTAAGAAATGTTTTAAGAAATCTGTTATCCTCTCGATCAGATCGAGAAAGAACTAATTAGCAACTGATTCTGCGGTAACTAAAATTTTAAATGACAAATTGTTTAAATTAAGTTAAACATTATTTACAAAAGATAAAACTGACGACGTTGGAGAATATTAAAACAGGTTTTGGCACAATTTCTAATTATTGGCGACTAGTGAACAAAAATATAAGTTTGTCATCTTTACTGAAATTTGCGAAATTAGGTTCAAAAACAATAGCTTTCGAAAATAGTTCAAATCTGAGGTCATCGTACAACGAACAATCTAATATAACATGTGACTCATCCTCAAGTACGTGACAGAAAGGACAGTGACGTTCGTCTAGTCTCACATTTTCATATCTACCCGTTTCAATGCGAATAGGAGCAACCCCACACCTGAATTTACATAACGCTGACCTATGCCTAGGGGGTAAAATCATCCTGCAGTACTCCTCTGTCACATACTCCTGCTTAAATGTCCGGTAGGTCCTTAACTTATTACGACCTCTACCGGAAGTACCGACAACTCTATTTATGGATGCGGACCACTCGATTTTTTTTGGAATTTTTATAACTTTTTTGCTATCTGAAGGATTTTTAAAATTCAAAAAGTTATGGCATGCTCTTGATACTCATATATTTACATCAAAATATCTCTTTTGAAAGAAATACCGTTTTTAATGACACTTGATTTTTCGTAACGGCTTGTTGCTGCTCTAATCATTTATGAAAACAGTGTAAGTTACTCGCTCGCGAATTTTTCATTTTGAATCTTAACAAAAATTGAAAATAATGAATAAAAGGTATATTTTATTAGCTTTCTAGTGATATAAAACATTTTAAAATATCTTTTGTTTTAAAAAAGTTACGGTCGTTGAAAAAAAACACATCCATATCGATTCAAAAACACGGACTACTACGGATGCCCAATAGTGCCACTTTGTTTGTTTTTTTAATTGATTTTTTCAACATAACTAGTAAGTTATTAGTAAGTTGAATTTTCAAGATACTAAGTTGAAAATTCAACTTACTAAGTTGAATATTCAAGATACTAAGTTGAATATTCAACTTACTAAGTTGAATATTCAAGATACTAAGTTGAATATTCAAGATACTAAGTTGAAAATTCAACTTACTAAGTTGAAAATTCAACTTAGTGTCTTGAATTTTCAACTTAGTATCTTGAATTTTCAACTTAGTAAGTTGAATTTTCAACTTAGTATCTTAAATATTCAACTTACTATTTTGAATTTTCAACTTAGTTATGTTGAAAAAATCAATTAAAAAAACAAACGAAGTGGCACTATTGGGCTTCCGTAGACTACCGACCGCTGCCCACCGCATCTATCTCTTATCAGTAGAAATTATTGCGCAATACCGGGTTTTGTTTGCAAACACGGTCACTCCTATAACGGCTCAGACTTAAAGTGACGCTATGCGCATCTTACTGCACATAGTGTATTTGGTGACAGTTTTATAAAAGCAATTTTCGGTTGCTGTGCATTTAAATGTGTAAAACTAATAATAATGCCGCATTAGTATTTGAAGTTGGTGCTTTAGAAATAAAAAAATTGGACTAATAAAATAATAGTTCCTTTCTTCGCAGTGATCACCATTGTGTTATTGTTGTTGGTAGAAATGTCGGCAGTGGAAGGGAAGAAACTCCAGTATGCAGCTGTTTTTGTTTTATATTGACTCTCTCAGTCAAAATAGAAAAGGTAATATTTGGAAAGTCATTATTTCGTACTAGTAGCAGGAAGAGTTTGGTGTATTGGGTTAAAAACTATTATTTACTCTACCCTTTTTACACTCACCTATTTCAGCTGGATGTTTACTTGAAAAAATGTGCATAATTTCACTTTAAAGTACGCGTTATTGTGTTTTATTATACCTCACTTTTGTCTACAATGGTAAAATCCCATTACCCGAAAAAGAGATATTTTGACTTTCAGAAACATTTTCAACCTTTTTGACACGTGACCAAGCGAAAATTGACTGTCAGGTCATGTGACCGCAGTGATATTTTGAATGTCATATAAGGTCAAATAACTGCTTCAATATTTTAGCCAAATCATGACGTGATTGCCTCCCTTATATACATACAGCAGTGACGTCACTATTCAAGTGTACACAAAAACATCAAATGCACAGTCAAGTACATCAAAAAAACAGTTTTCGAAGTAATTTAATTAGCATTGCTAACAGTGGTATTTTGATCTTCCTGATATATGTGATATTTTGTTTACCTTGCTTACGCCTCGGGTTGACAATATCAATGTCACACATGCTGCCATATATTTATATATTATCGCACATGTCTACTTTACACTTATTTACAAACAAAGAAAAGTTAAGAAAGAGGATTCGTTGATTGTCATTGTACTAAGGTATTCTTTTAATTTCAGTGCCAATTGTATGATTTTAGTGACCTTTAAGCTCTGCTTAAATGACAACGGATGGACCGGTAACTGCACATTTTCAGGAGAATGCAAATTAATGTGGACTTGTATTAGATGACGGTGTGTTTGAGCCCTGGTAGCACTGTTTGTAATAACTTTTGTTTGCAAGCTCTAGCCTGGACAGATAAATGCTGAATTTAGCACAAATGAATAAAATTACGGAACACAGGCTAAATAAATGCTATCAATGTTATGGTCGCTGTCCAAAGCTAAAGCGTTTAATTTTGTATTGTAAATAACGAGCAAACGGTAAGCGTATAATAACTTGCGAAATATTTCTTTTCTTGCGCAATCAACAGAAATTATTGCAAACTGCTGATATGATTTCATGATAATTATATTTTCTAAGCCTAACTGCCAAATCCCCTGATTATTCAATGTCAAAGATCCAAGTCACAATATCGTGTTTTAACACTATTGCAGGTGCATTACGACTGATTTAATTGATACTTAGTCAGAAATATCACTTCTTTCGAACACCGGCTTTCTTTTAACTAAAACAATTACATTTCAAGGCAATGTTAAAAAATCTTTGAATGATCTTAAGCCTTTTCATATCTTATTTAGACTTCCGTTTATAATTTTAACAAAACTTGACATTAAAATCATCTTGTCATGTTAAACAACCTGTCATATGTAATCGATCGATATTCCTTATTCTGCTGATGACTCGGAACATCCTCGGCCTCTTGTTCAATTCACTGCGGATACTAGGTTCTATAAATCCTTTAATTAAAAGCGACTTTGTGATATTCGTTTTCATCGGATTACCTTGGACAAGATTGTTTACACACTCGGAATAACATGCTCATAAAGAATTCCAATAAGAGCTCTAGACCTAACCATTCAAATAACTGTAAACTATAAAGTAAGACTATGACGGGGCGGGGCTGAGGTTTCTATTTCTCCATATAGTGTATGTCATTTTCATAACATTTCTGTGTGAAGCCTCGACTTTCTGATAAATCATACAGGGACAATATTGTCTATCTAAATCATCTTGATTTGACGATTTTACAGCTGATATATGAACTTGATTCCTTTGCTTAAAATAGTACTTGTACCACTATGAAGGAATTGTGGAATATTTTTTTCTTGTTTTACACTGATTGTAAATTGCAACTTATATTGGCTGCCCCTGCTGGGTTTATGAGCAGTACTCGCAGATAAAGAAAGGATTGTGTAGATCCATGAGAAATTTCGCTGACGGTATTCAAACCCTCGACCACCGAGCAAGGAGTCAGACGTTTCACCTCAAAACCACATCGTCTCCCTGAAAGGGAGTCTGACCAGAAAATGAGCCGACACTCCTTGGCTTATAAGACCGCTTCCACCTATAGTCTTTTCCATAACTAACATAGCATTCCGTTGAAGCATGCTAGCTCACCTTAGATAAATAAACAAAACGTTGAGGAGGGAACTATTACAACCGAACGGACCCAAATAAATAATTTGTGCTTGTGTATTAGTTTTTAAGAGGGATTTTTTCATGGTAAATATATTCCTGTAAATAGAAAATTGCGCTCAAGTAATGAGAAAATGGTGTTCTTCCTTTTGCCAATAACTTTATTATATTGTCCATTTAGATTCCATCAGCCACCAAATGGTATCGGCGGTTCAAGCCCATGCTTGATTAAGAAAACTCATTTAATACATTGATGGTTAAAGAATGGTTTATCTAGGGTGATATTCCCTGGTGTAGTGGCACCAAGTGGACACATATGCAATTATTTATGCGACTCTGGACGAAAGTACATGAGACAAAGTGTAATTGTTCTCCTAATTCTCTCATACATTTACATGAAAAAAATGAAAGATCAATTACTTTTGTAATTTTATACAAGATAAAGTAGGACGAAATAATTGTGTGCCTTTATTACTGGATTGCAGTCGGATGATATTTCTTCTAGCATAAAAGTACTAGCAGACTTTAGTTTATCAATAAAATGGTTACACTGATCAAAATTTCCCCTTTTCTTAACTGCAAAGATCAGACTAATAAATAGTGAAAATTTTGGAGAAATAATCGAACACATGCAATAACATGATGTAGCCAGAAAAACTGTCTGAGTATAGAAACTCTTTGAATTCTTGAACAAGTGATGGAATTAAAAGGGTCACATACTCAGCAAAGAATTGTAAGGCCGAAATCAGCAGTATTGAAAATATAATACCATTCAATATTGCACTGCAAATTTTGTGACCTCATGATGACCCAAAATTAGTCTACCAAACGTTATTGACGTGCTCATGTCAGATGGCATTTATCTGATAGGCGTCATTAATCCTGTCTGTTCATTTTGGGTAAAATAAATGGAATTAGATTTTTATATTAAAACCACATGTCTCCCCCGTGACAACGTCTCTCCTGACAATAAAACACTCCCTGGGCCAAAATGACCCGCAATAATGACATACACAGTTGTCACATACAGTTTTTACTGATACATACCATGTTTGATGAAAGTCTAGCAATGTGGTTTATAGATATAGAGCTAGAATGATTTTCTAAGTCCCTGTATGTTTGATCTATGATCAGATGACCCAAATTACAAAATGCACAACAACACTTCGCTCGATGCTTTCTGACAAGTTTGATGAAAACCCAACATTAGGCTTTGTAGATGAATCTAACTTTCAGGCCACCGTGACATTGACTTTTGAACACGTAAAGCCAAATGGAAATATTGCAGAACTAGATTAGTATGTCACACTTATGTCTATTATTACATTTGGACAAGAAACAAGGGGTTTCGCAGACAGACGAACAGACAGAGACAAGGGAAAAGCAATATATCTCTTACCTGATGAGGCGAGGCTAACTTTTGTTGAAAAAAATTACAGTGATTTTGGTACTTTTTGATATTGGTTTTATAATTAGCTGAGATAGTTGCTAAGTGTCCGCTTAAACTGTACAAGTATTCGGAAGTTATTCAGAAAAATATCTCAGATAAGCATAACTTATCGCTACTCCGACTTTTACATGTATGTTGTCAAAATCAGAGTTAAAATAAATCATTGATAATGTGCTAATATGTATCCCATACAAGGTTATGCCAAGACAAGGCTCTGTCTGCGCCTCGGTTTCTTTGTCCAGAGTTATTGCCTGAAAAACCATTAATTTAGAAATTAAAGTCTTTAACAATATTTCAAAATGGATTTTCTGGTAGTGTTGCTATACAAATACATGTATATCAACATTCTGACTTGCTGCTATTTTCACATTCTAAGAAGTATATTTTAGTTTAGTCAGTACTTCAATTGTAAGTCCATGTCACACTGGAGAAAACGATGGGATAGAATACATTAAGAGTGAATCTGTTGCCGGATACTGCGTTCTGTGAACTAGTTATAGTATTCTCTCGATTCAGTCATTTCTCTTGAATTCATCTGTTTTGTACAAATGAAAACATTTTGAATTCACAGCAATTTCTGACAGATAATATCAACTCCCAATAAATTACACACATACCTTACATATAATTGCTGTTACTTTCTGACCGGCCCTTTGTAATGTGAGATTCAGTGCACCCTATTTCTAAAATTAGTAGTTGGATAAATTCTAAAGGCTATTTTGCCTGAAAGGAAATTTCGATCAAAATCTTTCCGTCCGGGCTGTTTTAAGTCGCCGATAAGATTCACTGGTAAATTACCGTAGTTGTATCAGATGTGAAACTTCGTGACTGGGTAATTTTCCACAATTGATTTGCCGTATTTACAGCAGCGGGGGTGTTGAACGTAATTTCAATATTGATGCCAAGAACATGATCGGCCATATTGTATTTGTTTTTTGTTATTCGAGATAAAAGATATGAACTTGTCGATAATAAAAGTAAATACAACTGAACTTAGGAAGGAGCAATTCAAATTAAGCGGCACGAGAATGATTGAAGATCAGACTATTTTAAGTCAAACTTCGTGTTCCTGTTGCTTTTCCTGCACATAGACATTCTTTCTATAGAATTGTTTTAACTATTGTTTAATTATGCATACAATGAGGAATATAATGTTTATTGTTGTCGTGGGCGTACATAGTGTACATACGAGACGAGCCACGAGCTCGAACACTTTACACTCAATTTTTCTTCTTTTCATTTTTATTCTTCTTTTGTCACAGGTTTGTCAAGTATTATGTTTTTGTAGTACAAGTATTAAGTTATGGAAAGCGATGTACTATATTCTATCACAGAAACTCCATTCAAAATTTGGACACAACTGCTGTTTTTCTGAATACAAATTCTTGTCAAACATTCTTCATTTGCATGTCAAAAACTATTTATATCAGAGACCGGATCTTTGGTGACACGTGACCGGATCATTGGTGACACGTGATTCACAGTGACAGTGAGACCGTGTGCATTTTATCTTCCGGGAAAATTGTTCCTGTTTTGGGAAACGATGGGCTGGAAAGAAGCAATGTTAGAATGTAGAAATAATTATACCACGTTTATCATCTGACATCGTTTTTGGTTATTGTCCCAAGCATAAGAGAAAACAAAATCCTCAACTTGAACGAATGTAAATAGTCGATCTTGATGAAATGTGACACATGTTAAACTCGTATTTTTTTTTAATTTCGGATAAAAACATTTCATAGACATGCTATATGCTTTCATTTTCCCCCCATATTTTTAACTGCGCCGGTACATAACATAGCAATGCGTTAAGAAAAATGGGATCAAAACACTAAAGAGAAATAATTTAATGTCAAAAAGAAAAGGACAAAAAGACGAACTGCTAGAAACCTTATATAGTAGGAATTTTGACCCGTGAGCTATGACTTATTATAGATTATATTCATATAAAAGTGCAGTCACGGCCCAAAGCATAAAATCTAACTATATATGTGTTTACACAGTTGATATCAAACTAATTAAGTAGACTTAATTATCTAATTGCTTGTTTCCATCATTAAGATATTTTATGGCACTATAGTTGTAACAGAATTCATTTGAACCAATCTTATTGAAAACAATATCAGTCAGTTTCTCGAGCTAATCATCACCTTAACTAGGATAAAGCTCTTCTTTGGCTTAGATAGGAGTTTTATTGTAGTAGATTTTAATTAATGATGGTTTCTCTGTGTCATACTGTTCTAAAGATTTAGGTAGACCACTAATTAATGTCTATGAATTCCGCTTATTTGTTGCATGTCTGCTGTCTCCCAGTCACGTGACTGTGCAGATTATATCTTCATATATTTTTCTAGTTTTTATTTACAATAAATTATTTTACCTGAACTGTTTATTAAGATTAACATTCCTTGCTCTGAAAACAATTATTGACAGGCAAAAATATGTGTGTTTTCGGTCTTCCGATCTACCTTTAAGTCCCACAATTACACGTAGCTGTTATTTTACCAAGAAAGATGTCTTACCGACGTGAATGACCTTTATTTGTACCAAAAACATTCTAAACCTTGCTTATTAAATCAATAAGAATATGGAAGAATTATAGCGCAGCATTTTTGCTCGAAAACTGTGACTTGTGCAAGATAATTGTGAAGAAGAGAAGCCAAGGGTCACATGAGTAAATAAATGACAGTGGCAATGATATCTGCAACGGTTTTGATTACCCTTTTTGTATTCACCATAGACAGTGATGTGCTAATGTGCAGAATGATTTGAATACTATGCAGACTTTGTAAGATAATGGCCGTCTCGGCAACAAAAAAGTAAGTACATCTATTTCCAAGCTATTCTTTTGTCTTTTCAGTCCATGTTGCCTATAATTCCTTACCCTAGTACATATATGTATCATTGGCACTAGAACAGTCATATTTGCACGTAAAGAAGACAATGTTATAAAGCTCTGATCGTATTAACAATGTGAACCTATTGTTATTTTCAAAGTTTTGTTTACAAGAGAAAACAACCATCGATGTATTAGGAAACAGTTTGAAGACAAATTCTCTTGGGCGTCGGTCGACATAAATTTATAGCATTTATTCCAAGATCTCCATTTCAGAAAAATAAAGGGAGTGTTACTTAGGATCTAATTAAGTTATGTTTAATAAAATGTTCAAACTGATGACTGAAATTGCTGCTTTTTCATACCATTTATAGAAAATAGTTTTAAGGATGATCATTCAATCATATGTGGGTAGTAAATAAAGACTTAACATCATTAAAAATAACTCATTAAATTGACTCTCTTCCGGGAATTTTTTTCATGAAAATGCAGGCTTTAAACAGTTCTCCCGTTTTTATTTTAAAGTTCAATCTTTGTAAACGTTTGTTTTTGCTTTGCATGCTTCGTATTGATAGCAAACTACTAATTGGTAAGTAGTTGGAAATTTGCAACAGCATTCAGTATTATATCCTGCAAAGTATATCACTCAACTATGTACTCTGCAAACAGTACATTTGTATACTTTGTAAAGCTATATACAAATTGTGATATTTGTTCAGCATATATGGTCAGTATGATAACGAGATTTGTGCCGCAACACTATTGGTTGACATTTATTACGGGTCATAGTTTCGAGGCCAACTAACTACATGAGAAAGCACTGGCCCTTTCCGTGAGTCAGATAGGTGTTTTACACAGGCCATTCCGAGAGCTTCTATCTTTCTCCATAGAGTACATTCTTGCGGCCAGCCTTTAATAAATACATTCTTCAGCATTAACTCAAAAGATAGTTTTAGTCAAATTAGTAGCTAAAAGAAACTACAATCAATATCATATCAGAATGGATCTTTTAATAGCATATCACAGAAAATGTTAAATACCTGATGGTCGATTGAGATATCGATGAATGTAGAGAGTACAAACCGTGTCTTATTATTGTAGACGCATCTATAAGTTATTGGAAAACTTCATGCAACATCACATTTTTCGTCTTTTTATAGAACTTCATTCTTTGAAATTTGATCTTTGTTGCATCGCGTGTTATCTTCGTATCTATGTATTAGCTTCCATTAAAAACTGTTTCATTGGCTCTATACTGCTATGATTTACGAGATGTTTTACATTTTATTGGAGTAAATCAAGCTGGTCACAAGTGACACTTCTTATTTGGAGGGTATTCTTGGTTTTCCATGTCATTTGTTTGGTATGATCTTTAACTAACTGTGCGATAAAATGTGTATAAAATATTTCAATGATACAAAGATAAAAGTTATACAATACTGTAGTTGATATTTTGCTCAACTCGTTATGATCATGATTTTTCACTGCAACAGAAAGTGTTTCTTGTGTTTAGTTACCTGATATGGCTGTGGTGCTATATATAACTTGCAAATATATTACTTATTGTGCAACTGTTTTAAACTTTTTATTGTAATCATTTGACCGTAAGAATTTGTGTTTAAATTCTAGTATATATTGGATGGTTAGGGCTTTGCCGCGTATAAAACGGTTTGACAGTGGGGAAATCAACTTTGATCATTTATGGATAATAACACTCCAAAAATTACTTTTCATTAAATTGAATATGTGATACATTGTAGTTTAGTTTCATGAAAGTATAATAGTTTAAAACAGATGTTTTTAGGGAAACGAAATAATGCCAGTCTGTCGTGTTATAATGTACAAATTACTTGTTACATTTGTTGTGATTTCTTTCAGCTTTAAGCTGATCCAACAGTAAAGTTCGGATGGATTGCAATGAAGGAGACATAATCATTTATATAGAAGGTTTGTTTGTTTTTGTAATGTGTTGTAATGTTAATCTCCCTTCGAAGATTAAGTGGTATTTTGTTCGTCTGTTGGTCAATGTGTGTAGAATAAAGGATGTTTTTTTTATCATATGACAATTCCAGTACTATCTAGTGTTTATGTATATTCTTCAAACGTCATATTATGGTTGCAAGTTGGAAGCGTATGACGTTTGATTTTAACGACAGTCCGTTGAAAGTCATTTACATCAAAAATGGTTTTCGGACGATTACTCAACAAGTTGTCTTCACGGTTCAAACTACCTTAAAAAGTTTGCATTTTAATTGTTTGGGACATTTTGATGAACTCTCTTGATTTTAACCTCACAGACGCACGCTGTATTCATGGTGAGCTATTGTGACCAGCCTGTTTATGTCGAAGGTCTTTCGGTACCATACGAGCTACGTCGTCAAGATTTCTCTTCAAACAATAATTATACTTCAAATTGCTTTGTTATTTATGTCGAAACTCCATACCTATGACTATTTCACAGTCTTACTTGATCAATGCAGGACACTGGTTTTTATGTTACTATAAATGTGAAACTTCTGCTGAGAAACCGCTTCCCAGATTTCAGAATAGTTTTTCAGAAATGCTCCATGACTAAGTGCATACTTTGTACAAATGAATTTCTTGCAAGCAAACTATCTTGTTCAAAAACTAAGACGCCATAGAATGGAGTTAGATTTCCAAATATGCCTACACTGGAAATCTACTCAATCACACTTGGTCAGATTTTCAAATTTCTTCGCACAATTGTTTGTTGAGTTGCCTTTTACTTTGTACCAATATCCTTCTTCAAATGATTTTCTTTTGTCAAAACATTGATACCAGGGTACCCGGTTGTCTAATTAAGGAAACTTTTATAAATATTTCAGCATCAAACGCAGTTCAGAATAACATCACCTGCAACACTCTAGCCAATATTGTTCATGAGATTTTGCTTTGGCATTCACATCACTTCCAGAGGGCGCTGCTCTTTCTCTTATAGACCCTACGTATTATTTTGGTTTTGAAAATTGTATACACTAAAACTGCTGCCCGAATAATAAAATAAATTCATATGAAATATCCTAAAATAATGATATTAATCAATATCAGATATGGCCAGAAGAGAGGTTAATGTATACACTTTTTACTAAAATGAAATAAGAATAAACAAATGAAGCTGTCGCCCCAGTATGATTGGAGATGCCAGCGAGTTACATTGGAACCCATTTGAGTTATACTACCCTCACCTTTGGTCAGTGCATGAACGGCCAAGGTCAGGGTAGTATATACAATGCGCATAGGTCGCTCCCTTTTAAAATATTTATTCAACATAACACATTTCTGTTCCAATGAAAGGTGTATTGTTTTATCTGTGCTGGTATTTTTTTTTAATATTTATCATTTTCATTTTTAAGACCATTTATAGTTATCAGGGAAAGTATATCCACGTCATATTTAAGGAAAAAACTTATCCATACCTAACATTTTGATCAAATGTAATATATATAACTTATTAAACGAATGAAGGGCAGTATGTCAGTACATTATAGTTTTTTTAAACATCAGTATCCCAAGATTGTCTGCTAATTAAATTATATGTTAGACAGGCTGTATATGATGTAAAGCCTAGCAAGTTATCTAACTTCAGAACAAGATATGGTTCCAATCACATAATCAATATTGATGCATGCAGACACCTGATTTAAATGCAGCTAAAATAACATTGTACCAGTGGGTATGATGCTGTCTATTATAAGAAGAGGAACTGTGGACTCAGCATCTACGCATACACTTCTTTTGTCACCTTCCTTATAACCTAAAAACGCAGCTATACATTCTTGTTGGTTTTTATAAAAAAAAAAACAGATTGCAACTGCTGTCTTTTTAGTTTTACATTCAACAGAGATATGGATTATATGCTGCAGGCCACGGTGTTAAAATCGATATAAAAACATGTAGCTTGCAGACACTAGAGTTACAATTTTTAAGAGGTTTATTCAATTATTAAGTTATGTATATTTTCCTCTGGGACTTGAATGATATATTAAATAAAACAGGAGAGTTTCTATGGTAACTTCTGTCTAAAAATTCAAACGATCTTTAGAAATTGATAGAGATAAGCATTAGCAATATTTTCAGATAACTTTCATACACTTATTTATATGTTCCTATTTTGATTCTAAATCTGTGGATTGTTTATGAATTTGCTATCGTATATCAGAAAGAAAGAAGCACTAGAGAAAGAACTACATTTCTTTGCAGGCATGATAAAAGCTGATCAACAAATTTCATCACTTTGACTAAAATTGGATATATACTCGAGTCCAGATTGCAATAGTGCCCAGACCTTTCAGGATCCGTACTAACCTGGAGTGCGATAATCATTATTTTAACAGTCTGAATTGCAACAGTAATATATAGATGATAATTGTTGGTTTCGGTGTAATATCACGTTATAATTTACCGAGTGGGTACCAAAAGTGATATTACTATTTTTGATATTCACGTGTGAAATTATCGTGATATTACATCGAAACCAACAATTTTTCTCTTAATTTTGTGTTTAAAATTCTACTTTTGCATTATACTGTGGAAAATTGCGAGAAACGTCATTAGAAAACACACCAAACATGACGCCATTTTAACGACGTTATTGTCGTATGGTTTCCAGCATTCATTATGCTAGGTATACATTTTGACATTTATCCGGGAAAAACTTCGACACCGTTATACTTCACCGTTATGTTTCGATAAACTACCGACAAACATAAAATAAGGCAATTTCTCAAAGATGTTGAAGGTCCATTACTTACATCTAATCGAATTTTCTTTAAAATCTGGAATTGTATAGGGCGTCTTCACAGAGGGAAAAATATGACATTCTGCATCGAATGTGACCACATTGTGTTGAAAATTTGAGTTTAACAAAAGAAGTAATAAATAATATTTTGCCTTTTCAAAAACGAAAGTAGGTTTTTCAGTTTTCAAATATGTTTGTAATTTTCCAGAAGTCTCCCAGATAGAGACTGTTAAAAGGTTGTACATGAATAAGCATGCGTATTTTGAATTATGGTTGAAAGAACTTTTCTTCCAATAACGTGCAACATAGATCTCGGACTGTTTACAACATGCAATAAAGCGAAAGTTGGACAAAAAGACCACCCAGGTCAATTTAAAGAAATACAAGTATATGCACTAATTTTTCTGCATCAGTATTTCAAACAGGAAAAAACTCCACGGCTATTGTAAAGTTTGAGAAGCCAGTTTCAAACTGTATATCCCCGTTACAATTCCAGATTTAAAAGAAAATTCGATATGGTCTTAGTAATGGACCTTTAATTAATGTACTTTTCCTCCGTTACCGTGTACTTTTTAAATTTTCAGTGTAAAATATACCCTTCTTGCACATTTGTGTCTTTGTACTTTATACTATATTTCATGTAGAGTTATGGTTCTTTGATTCTTTATAGTAACCTTTGTCTTACTACTTTATTTTTATTTTACCATAAAAATGAAAAACAAGAAAATAGATCTACCTAAGTTACGTAAGTCTCAATTTGATCAGATTAAACGGAATTGATGAATATAACTACGTTGTATGTTTATAATACATCTTTGTGTAGATAAATATTCACCGAAGTCGTCAAGGGACACCATATGAATTTTTTAACCTTCTAATTCTTGTTGCATGATCCTGTTTTATACAAGCCTGCATGTTGTTTAATTGCATTAAATACTGATGACTTCATTACTCATTACAGTATGCTTGTAAAACTTAAAAACAGCATAAAAAGTGCAGTTCCTGGAATTATTTTCATCAATCAACACCTCTAATCAACGGCTCCAGGAGTGATGACATTTAACGAGATTATATTGCTAAAGTTTTATT
>JAFMSR010001838.1:0-25010 GCA_022818135.1 Saxidomus purpurata | reverse complement strand
TTTAATTCTATAATTGATGTATGTTTAACAAATTCAGTAGAATTGTTTCTCTGTATGATAGTTCTTTGACTTATTCCAGTTGTGACGAGTGCAGTATGTTCCCGATTGTCGGCGTTCGTTACAAGTGTCGTGTCTGTGACGACTTAGATTTCTGCGAAACATGTTTTAAGTCAAAGAAACATAGACATCCATTCAGTAGGATCGATGAACCCGGTAAGTGATATCCGAGATATACTTCTAAGGCATATGACAATGATGTAATCTGAAATTACTTGTTAATTCCCCTACCAGGAACTACAAGTGTTACTTCCGCCCGCCCAGAAAATCTGAATGTGATTTTTCGGAATTTGTGAAGGTTAGGTGTATGAAACTTTAACAACGTAATGAGAGAATAACAGGGAGGTCATTCTTGTTTTTGTTTCCTATTTTTGGGACAAAATTTGTAGTAGTAATGGTAAAAGAAATAGTAAAAATACCATACAATTATAAAATTTGGCTCTTTCTTGCTCTCTTAATGGATAAGTTGCATCATAGCTTTTGTCTCAGAAGCAGAATTGAAAGAACTACAATACTGTAAAATGCTAATGATACACTTCAGATTCATGAGCAAGTGGTAATCTAGTGGAAAAGTAGTCAAGGATACAGTTTTATTGTTGGTAGAAATCATGTGCTACATAAACCACAAAATCATAATGGATGCATGTACAATATATTACAAATACATGTAGTAAGTATTCTGGGCAGCCTAATAAACAATTGTACTTAGTATAGTTGCTGTTATAACAATCAACAATATCAATGATAAACATATCGTAGAATGAAAGTGCCATTAAACAGGCACGCCCAAAATGGATGTACTTTTAAATAACTTGAAAAGAAGAACAGGGACGTAAATGAAAACAATCTGGACCAAAAATGTAAAAGATTCAGCAAAGAAATGCAGTAATCACGAGCAAAATTAGCGAAATAAACGTTTTGAAGTGCAGTTAAACTTTCATTTTATAGTTGGTTACTTTTTGAGTGGATAGTGATTTATTATAAAGCTCCGTTTATAACGAACTTATCGGGACCATTTAAATGTGTTCTTTATATCCGGAATTTGTTATATCGGCTTAACATTTTCATATAAAATAAAGAGAAAATAAACCCGGACAGAGGCTACTTGTTCCTTATATCCGGAATTTCGCTATATCCGGAGTCAATATAAACGGAGTTTACTGTATATTGGCAATTTGTGCAGAAACGAGACATTTCTCGATATATTCTTCAAAAAAGATTATTTATCAATTTACATACATTTAGCCTATTTTTAACATTTTGAGAAAATCATCTGCTAGTTGTAGGATATGCTTCTTTAATTGTTCAAACAAGTAATGGTGTATTGCGATTGTTTCTTTGGCCTTAGTAAATATTTTGCTGAAATACTTCTTATAATAAATGAATAACAAAATGAATTAAACAGAAAGGATTTCAACAAAAATATAAGACAAACGGGACACTAACTGAAATATCAACCTGAACATTTAGTAGGACTCTGTGTTATATTTTAGTGATTGACATATTTTGGTCATCTGGTCATGTTGATCATGCATTTTTAACCCTGACTCTTTTAAACGTCTAAAATGGTCTTGTCCATCTTTCACTTTGGACAAAACCACTGATTGTTCTATAGGATGCTTACTTAAAAGTGATTTACTGTGAAGGGAAAAGTGAAGATCATGATCAGACTGCATGCATGTGCATGCCGATCGTGATCTGCGCTGGTTGCTAGGTCAGAATGACCTAGGTTTAAAATTATGGCTGCAAGGAAGAAGAGTATAACTGTAATGGAAGCTTAGCTCTGGAAACTATGTTCATGTTATTTACATCCAATAAGTCTGTCAAAGGTTTTAGTTGCCCCCCCCCCCGTTATATGGCTTAAAGGTGGTCAATTACTTTTAAGCAACATTTTATGATAATTTTTACTTTTTCTTTATTCTGTTAGAGATTTATTTAATGAACAAAAAGACCCATTACATAGAGTTAGATCCCTATCAGTAATTTACATTTTATTAACTTTTATAAAATTGTGTTATTACTCCTCTTTAATATGAAAGTATTTAAAACGTTGAGTATTTCTTTTTTATTTCACAAATATAATACAATAGGTTTTATATTTATATCTTTCCTTAGGCAAAGTATGTGTATCAAATTTTTACTTATGATAAAATAACTCTATCTTGGTTGGGCAACCAGGATAGGGAAATCAAATTTTAAAAATACCTCCAGTGAAAATCTTACTTGAATTAAGCGCTAAGTGAACATAAATGAGTGTAAATGATCAGATGTTAAAGTTTCAAACAAATCTGTTACATGGCCAAAATCTGATTACATTTGTATATACCTTTAAGCTAATAAATCTGAAAAGAAGTATCTTTGAAAGTTTATAAGCTATTAACGGAATTAGCTCAAAACAAATCTTTAAGTTAAACTTTTTTTTAAGACTATAAACTACTTTCGGTCACGTATAATAATCTCCGTTTTTACTATGCCTATCCTTGTGCTCTCATGCATTGCTGGTCACGGAATTTTTTCTAAAATTGAAGTCCAAAGTTTGTTCCACATTTTTCTCTGTTTGTCAAGATCTTCGTCCAGACTGAAGCACGTATTCCTTCGTAAGTTGATGGTCAGGTGCGTACGCACTTCAGTTTCCGTAATGTCGTCTAGTTTAAAGATAATCATTGGCATATTCAGTGAAAAGATATGTTCAAAAATAGTCCTACTCTCCGGGTTTGAAGTGTAATTGTGTGATAGGATTATCAAAGCTACTTCAGATTTGTACAGATACTCATCCGATTGTTTGAAGATTGAGTGTCCTCGTATGAAATCTTTCTCGGCGAAGCAGATCATGTCTCTTTCTACGCCCGTCTGTTGTCTTAGAAGACGTTTCAAAGGTGTTAGAATATTTTCTAACATGTTTTCGTAATCGTCATCGCAGTAGCTTATAAACAAAAGGTACTCTTTGATGTCAGTATTCTCGTATATACTTTGCACTTTACGTTTCATGTTACGTTTATACAAGAACCTCTTCCAGCTGACTCTGACGAGAATTGCACTAACAAGGACAAAAGCTGTTACTGATGGGGTCAGGATAGTGACAAGTCTGATGAGTATAATTCTGTGACACAGAGCTTGTACCGATTGAACAGCTTCTGCATCTAAAGGAACTTCTTTGCCGTCACTATTTCGGCAAGAAAGCTCGTTTTCTGAGTGATCTATGAGCCTCGTGTTTGCTAGCCATGTAACTGAAGGTAGAGTTTCACAAGTGGCACACGAAATGGGATTGTGTTTTAACTCCACAATACCTGATAAATTCTTCGTTTTGACGTACGATGTAAAAAGGGATTCAAGACTAGTGATCGATTCTTCGTCTAGTATTGAAATTCTGTTATATTGCAAGTTTAGTAACGTGAGCTTTTCTGAATTGCTCAGATTGAACTTGACTTGCTGTAGGTAGTTGTTGGAAAGATCGATTACTTGAAGCGATGGTCTTGATGTGAACATATCCTTTGGAATAACATTCAACTGATTGGCTGATAGATTTAAAACTTGTAATGCTGGGTAATGTAATGGTAATTGTTCAAATATGGAGTAGTTGTTGTGGGCCATTTTGAAAAGTTGGTTGTCAGAAAGGTTAATTTCCTTCAGATTGAAGCAGCATGTGCAGGCCGTTGGTCGTAGATATTCAATATTGTTTGATGATAAATCTAACATTTCTATGGTCGACGACTTACATATTATGGTAAGATCTATATGCTGTAGAAAGTTGTTTTGTGCAATGATGCTCTTAGTTGTCCAATTGGAATGCCCGTAATTTGTATCTTCGAAATAAAGTGTAAGGTTGTTTGTGATAAGGGGTGTCTCTTTGTTGTTAAGACCAGTTACATCTATTGTTTCTATGTTAGACATTAGCGGAAAGTCCTCAAACGACAGTGTAAACGACCAATCAATAAGTATTCTCAAATATTTTAGGTAGCTGAATATAACTTTGGGTAAAGTTGCGTGGCTTACATCCAACAGTTTGGGATGTTTTATAAGTGGCATTTTGTCCATACCTTTCGGATCAATATGACCAATGTGTGATCCAGAGAAATTCATATACTGGAGTGTGTCAAGTATTGGTTTGCTGTATCGTAAATGTACGTAGTTTATATCAATCTCGTGCACATCAATAAGTTTCAATGGTTTCGTTTCGAAAGCTTCAAAGAAATCTTTCCCAGGTTCGATGCCAGCCCTAGTGCTTATATAGGTTATAGAAAAAACCTCCAAATTAGGCAGTGTGTCTGAGCCATTCACAGCCTTAATAATAGTTGATAGTTCCAAATTTTCACACCCAGTGAAATTAAGAATTCGTAATTTGCCAAGCCCAGCAAATGACCCATAGTCCAAACCTGTGAACAAAGGTACTAGTATTTCCAGTTGTTCCAGGCTGTCCAACCCTTCCAAGCCGTAAGGTTCAATTGTATCCATATTGTATCCATATAATCCAGATGTAGGCAATGTACGAAATTGAAGAAATGTGACGTGGTTCCAGTTTTTTCCAGCGAACGTTCCATTCCGAATGCTAGGACGTTTAATATTTTGTAAGTATACATGAGTAACTTCCTCGGGTATCTGCCGTGGTATATAAGGACACTTCAGACTGACTCCAGTATGACGACATCTAGGTTTTGAAAATTCCTCCACATATTTATATCCATAGGCACTGCAACTTAATATCGAAAGCCAAAGCAAACAGTTACAAAACTTTTCGTGAAAATGTCTGAATTGTTTGGAAATATCCATACTTTTAATAAAAACTGTTCAGCGTAAAATTCTGATTATTAAATAGCTAGACATCCACACACTTGTAATTCAGACCACATCAACTGAATATCAAAAGCCAAATACAATGTAATATACTTATGTGTTAATTGTTTTAAGATTTCGGTACTTGAATTTTGGCCTAAGCCCTTCAGTGTAAATTGCTGAACAATTCATTTATGAATCTTTATTTTCAAAGTATGGATGTGCATCATAATAGATATATCCTTATGGGTTAGATAGGATTTTAATGTGTCCGTGCCTTCAAGGCCACGGTCATAGGCACGAGAGGCTACTAGGATATATTTATTTAATGTCCAGACTTCTTATTTGAAACTAACATGATGCAGGAACTGTCCTCCAAATCAAGGTCTGGCAAATAATTCCTTGCCCATTTTATAACTGTATTCAAAGAGAGGTAAGGTCTACCGCTTATACTTGATGTTGTGGGTTCGAGCCTCACTTGGGTCAGTACCGTACCTCCGCAAATGACACCAGTACTGTTTTTCCAAGAAGTGGTCTTGAGAGTACATTTTGTAACTCGGATAAGCTCAAAGCATTCTCCACAATCGTCCAAAAATTAATTATATAAACTAAAACACAACTATACCGAGACACAAAGTGCTCCGTCCTGCCCTTCCTCTATCCCTACTTCTACCATAAGTTTCTTTCAAACTCAAGAGGCCACATTTCTCTAGAAATCTTAATCAAACTTGACTGACATAATTAATGTTGTCGTAAGATCTCAGACAAAATTGATTATGAGCTAGATTGAAATAGTATTTTAAAGGTTCTAGCCCTTGATGTAACAAAAATTGCTAGATCTGACCTTGACTCAGTATTTTAGTAGCCTTCTTTCATGAACAGTCAGAGCAAGGCTGGACTTAACCTTTACCTCGCTAAATTTCCAAGGTGGACTTGTCCATCTTTTAATTTGGACAATATCATTTATTATTCAGGGGTGCGAATTGAAAAAATAGATGAACAGTGCATATCATGATCAGACTACATGGATATGCATTGTTACAATCTGAACTTGTCGCAGAGGTAAAGCTAAATGCCATGTGCTGGTTAAGGATTAATCTGCATGGCTGCATGTTTATAGCACACTTGCGGACTAGATCTGATTGTTTTTCCATAAGTTATGGGTTTATTTCTAGAGGGGAATTATATGGTACATGCTTTTATTACAAAAACAATTGAATGCTGGGAAGCTTATAGACGTACGTTTAGATATGAATGATCAAGTGTCCCATCTACTACTATTGCTGTATAACACATGGAACGATTTGACTTTTCATAGTCATTCAATACCTACAAGATTGTTTTGATAACGAAATCATTGAGTTTAAAATCTACTTGAACTACTATTCATTACATGAAAGTACACCAAATCATAAGATCAAATTAAGTGCTTGGTTTCACAATATATTGTCATATGATTTTATTAATGGTTTGAATAAGGTTTTCCCCCCTGGTAAATACTACATCTATTTTTAGAACAAACCTTGGTAGTACCAATACATAGTGGCTGTCTTATGTATCTGTGTAGTCTGGTCATGATCTGCACGGTTTGCTATTCAGTCTGTATATTTTCAGTGAGCACAGCCCTTTAAACAATTTATAAGTGCTCAAATAAAAAGATGGAGAAGCCCAATTTAGAAGGGCCAGGTTTAAGATCCAGAGCAGTTTGTACCCACTGCCCAGGATGCTTACTTGCAAAAGATTTGCCATGACCAGCCTTGTGACGCAAGTCCAAGCTTTTCTGGGTCAACAGTGGTCTTATAAAGTTTTTAAGGTTACCTTAATGGCCCCTAAATCACTTTGGATGATACATTTCAGGGGGTGAACCAGTCTATTTCAGATAGAGTAAAGTTTAATAGAAATTAAAACGGTTAAAACAAAATATAGTACCATAAACTCTTTAGCTTCATCAGTGTAAATAAGAAGGTGGTGCTTATATCTTTAATAGGTGAAAGTGAGAGGGTTTCGTTCAGATTCCATTTTACTTCAGTGTCCAAGAATATTCTAATTGATTCAAATCCATCAAATCTAACTAAATGCACGAAACTTGACAAGGAGACTGTTTGATGTATGACCGTAAAAAGCATGTAGATCAATCAGATTTTTGATAAAAGATTCGATTCAAACTTTATGACACTTCTTGTGAAGGTGGTACATGAAAATGCCAGTACATATCTTTTATCTCCAAAGGGAAAAGTAAATGCAAGATACCGTATTAATAACGATACTTTGTAGATGCTTTACAGGAAATTTTGACCACCTATGTTAAATAATGGAGTTGACACATTTCAGAAACACTCCTCCCCACTCCCCCAAAGTCCGCATTTGCACAAATAAGCAAATTAATAGCGGAAAAGTCGTTTAATAGTTGAAAGCTTTAAAATGATATGCAGCTTGACTATAATTCCTTTTATAAGTATGGCAAGATCGGTATCAGTTCACAAGAAAACAACTGTATAACAAAGCGTGATGTATTATCATGCACGTTGAACTTCATACTCTGCATAAAATATAAAAAATAACTATAAATGCGTAGGTTTTAAACAGAAAAGAAACATTATTCTGATTAAATACAGACATGATTATGTTATAAAACGCATTATTTCAAAATTACCAGCTTCATATAAAAATTAACACAGTGAAGCTTTACAAGATATTGCGATTATTGATCATGTGAATTTATATGTTTATATAGTCAACTTCTCCGTTCCTTTGTTTCCTTGATTCAAAAAGAAAATTTCTTGTTTAGAATGTTCCAGTTTCACTCTTAACCTTTTTATAAAAGAGATTACTTAATTTCTTAATTGTTTGAAATACCTTATTCTAAGTAAGTTAAAGTTTAGATTTCTTTATAGACTTTTGTATAATTTGCTATATTCTGAAATCTTTCTGTTTCACTGTTGATGTCCAATGCTCCTCTTTGTGTCACGTGGTTCCGTTCTATGCTGTATAACAGACAGGATCGGTATCTTTTTCCTGAAATGATAAGTAAAACAGACCTCAAAAGCTGACAATTCAATAGAACAAGAAAAAAATTTCAACCTAAACGACCAGATGCAAAGTTACAATGTAAATAATTTTGATCTTCAAATTTCTTGTATCATCGTCAACAATTTGATTAAAACGTATCTCGGTCATGGCCAGTTTCTTAGGTGATTCTTTTTAAAATTCATTTCCAATCTACGTCATCTATGCAGAATTCGGAGTGTCCTAACAACCAAAAGATAGAACTCTAAGATATAAGTTGGCAAGATTTCAAAATACATGTAATGTAAAATAATTGTTCTCACCTATGAGATAAAGTGTATCTTCCATGTTCTTAAGTTGTGAATAAGGAAATCCCAGTCGAGGGTTGAAACTTGTCCCAAAAATGAGGCTCTGCCGAGATTTTTTGGATGGATAGGATTTCCTTATCCACAACTAAATGGACATGGAAGATTCATTTTCTCACCGTTTTAATCGCATTTTCATCGCATGGGCAAGAGTGATTCTTTATCGTTACATTATTCTATTCAGTGTATTGCACAGTAATCTTACTTGAGCCGAAGCACTCTTCTCCGCTACACAAAATAATTCAACCATAGATCTATTTCCCTGTTAAAATCTGCATTTGAAAAAGTCAACAAAAAAAAAACAACTTCGCATCAATATTAGAGAAACAACATTCTAATCGAATAGTTATTTTTCAAATAAATTCGTTTAATTTAAATTTTACGCAACTGGAGGTATCTCAACCATCGGGTGGGATTTACTTATCACAACTCACGAACATTGTATATTTACTTTTTATAATATTGATTTGATGTGTTTGTTTCTTTTTTGAATTAATACAGATTTTAACATGGAAATACAAATGTATGCTTGAATTGATTTGTGTAGCGGAGAAAGAGTGCTTCGGCTCAAGTAAGTATTACTGTGCAATACATGGAATAAAATAGAATAATGTAACGATAAAGAATCACTCTTGCCCCTGCAATGAAAATGCGGTTAAAACGACCAGAAAATAAATCTTCCATGTCCATTGAGTTGAGGAAAACATTGAAATTTGAATAAACAATTAAAAGTAACTGCGCAATACACGGAATAAAATATAATAATGTAACGATAAACAATCATTATTGCCCCTGCGATGAAAATGCGATTTAAACGATGAGAAAATAAATCTTCCATGGGCCTCGTTTTTGTGACGTATCTCAAACCTCGAGTGGGATTTCCATATCCACAACTCATTAACATGGTAGATTCACTTTTTTTCTTCAGAAATCTTTTGAATTAGAGCATTTAGATCATTGCATTTGATCACCATAGCTATAGGGTTTAAGCATAAACTTGGAGTTTATAACACCACATCATTGAACTCTTATACATCTAAACGTCCTGTCTACTAAAAAATCGACTCGGAGCAACAGAAAAGAAATTTGATTTTTCTATTTGTTTTTGTTTGTTTTACAGAAATTGAATTTTAAAATAGTATTTTGTTTTACCATAAAGTGCATTAAACTTAAAGATGCACTACGAAAGCGATACCTTAACCAGAGTATTACCTTTACATCCTTCAAGAAGTCCTGATCAGCCTTGAACTTGTTTGCACGCTTGTAGCACTGCAATATGAAAAATACCATGACAGTAATAGACAAAGGGTTGGTTTTAACAAAACAGCAACATCAAATTATACATTACAGAAATATGAGTAGGTGGCAGAAAATTAAAATGAGTTTGTATGTTTATCACTTGGTTATGTTATTCTTGTATTTTACTGAACATTTTATTAAGAACTTTCCACACATCTGAATTAAGGTAAAACAATAAGAACAGATTATGTACAGCTAGATAAACTGTTATTTAAAACAAACCACCAACAGCATGAAAAATTAGGTAAATGATAATAAATGAGAAGCGGCATGAATATTTTGAAATGAGACCTACATGTATACATAAGTTATAATTTCTTGCCATTATATGTATTTTTTGTAATACTTGATTATCAGTCGCTTGCAAAATACTACCATATTTCAGAATCTATGAAAGCTATTCCAGCAGACCGTGTTAGTAACTATTTTACTGTACTATCTGAAAGAACAGCTCAAAAGAATTTGCCGAACAGAATGATGTTTTCTTTTACAAAAGATTTAAAGTAGCGAGTGTTTTATGGAAGACGGTAACAAGCCCGTGGTAACTAAACTGATGCATATGCAACTCAGTATTCCTAGAATATTGTTGAATAGACGTTATACTAGTTTCTTACACCCTCAGTAGGTTATGGATACACAGATTGTGTCTGACTTCCAGCCTAAGTATAAAATAAAACTCTATTAAGATCGGACTGAAGATCAGAAGTTTGATATCGTTATAACACACAGGACAGGACCATTGTAGAAGTTTCACCCAGTGCGAGTATAACTCAGAGTTTTTGTTTATGTACATTTTGTACATACATAGCATGCAGTTCCTACTGACACTACCACCACCACCACAACAACAACCACCACGGCAATGATGACGGTGAAGTTCGTTTCAGTGTCTTCTTTCACCAACGATTTCTTCATGTCCTGTTCCATCGCCTCTAGTGCTGCCGTCGTAGTTATGTGGGTAATTCCCGGATCACTAAGCACCATCTTCTCTCCGTCTATTTCAAGTTCTATAGCCCCTTGTTTGATCTAAAGATATGTACAAAATTCATCCAGATATTTGAAACATCAATTTACGTTATGTCTGTCCGTACTTCCTTGCATCTGTCCGCCACTCTCGCCGTGTACATGGTAAAAGACTTGACAAAGATAAATATGTGTTAGGTTTTAGTATAGTAGCTAATCCGACATATTTACCCTACTAATTGAATTATACCATCATTTACCGAGTGACTCTCTTATCATTTAAATGACATTTTCAGTGTTTAATGCCACCGTGAGTTTTGACCAACTGCCTCAATATGGACATCTTCAAGTCATGAACCACATTACTACCAAAACAGAGGAACCAATGATTAAACTTTTTGCAGTCATTTCTTTGAATTATTTTCCTTTTACAGATCATATGACCCCAACCTTTGATTCACTTACCAGAAATAGAGATGAACAATCTCCTAGCAATTTTCAACAAAACCTAGCAATCTCCAGTTATTTATCGAAAGCCACTTGACTTCAAAATAAACTGGGTATATATCCGAGTGTTATTGTAAAACATCCTATCAATACTATAGAAGAATTTTGATCCGCGAGCAATGACTTATTGTAGGATATATAGATATTAAAGTGCACTCACAGCTCAATGCATACAATCTAACTATCAGCTGCTCATTTCAGACTGGAAACTGTTTTGAAACTCTAAGGTCACCATTAATTTGAACTACAAATGACCAAGAGAGGACCACCGACCAATCATTGTTGAGTAGATGATCATCGCCAACTAGTGATTTTACATTAATCTTCGACTTAGTAGTAGCAAAACCTATAGGGTCATCGGGCAGTTAAGGACATTATTCCCTAAAGACTGGGCATCATAGTTTAAAACTTTCAAAGTATTTGATGGGAAATCGCTTTACTACGACATCTACCTATGAAGTATTTGTCTCAGTAAATCAAACAGGACTATTCGCGGATCATTATCAACCTCCCTACAATTTGTTTTTATACCGAGAATGCTCTTACCTGCTCAACTATTTTGTTACCGAGTGAATACACATCGGTAGTGTTTGCGGTAGCAGCACAGTTGTCATAGCAACGTCCAAATGTAATATCCATCATTACACTACCCTTGTATACCTTAAAAGGTAACAAATAAATGTCATTTCTGAAAATATTTGACTTTTGCAGTTAATGCGTTATTTGCAATGGACCTTATGAATATTTGCAGTTATGTTTGCTAATGTTTTATGTACACTGTATGTTTCACGAAAGTTATTCTTCAACCTTGCATTTCCCTTTAATGAAAATTGATGTACAGGATTTGATTAAAAAACCGCCAAACACTCCAAAGGTTTGAATAAGGAAAGTTTACATGTCATTTACAAATAAACAGAACTATAGTGCATTTTAGAAGAAATTGACATACCCTGATTTCTGTGATCTGCACAGGGACAGTGGCTTCTATTTGTGGTTTGACTTGTCTGAAAATGATAACAAAAATATAAAGAAAATAATAGTAAACTATGCAGCTGAGAACGGTATTTAATGACTAGCTAAATTTTTAAAACAAGAAGTAATAGAACTGCTGATTTTTCGACAGTGATTACCACAAGAAAGCATGTACTAGTACTGTAACAGAAAACCTAAATATATCATTTTAAGGGAAATATAACCTCTTCATTTGTTCCCGATGTGTTTCATTAAATCTGCTGTATGGTATCGAGGAAACTTTTGTTGTAATTGTTAAATTCTCTGCTTCTGTTTGCTTCTGTACCTCGTCTGTAACAGTAATTGCATATGACACCAATATCATGCACTAAATAACTGACATATATTAGTGATACCAACATAATGCACTATATTATTAACATCAACCTGTAATAGTCACAATTAACATATATGTGCTTTATAACTGGCCAACATTAGTGATACCAACAAATTTATGTCATATATCACCGTCCTTTTTCAGTGATACCAACATATTTATGTAATATATTACCGCCCTTTATCAGTGATACCAACATATTTATGTAATATACTACCGCCCTTTATCAGTGATACCAACATATTTATGTAATATATTACCGCCCTTTATCAGTGATACCAACATATTTATGTAATATATTACCGCCCTTTATCAGTGATGCCAACATATTTATGTAATATATTACCGCCCTTTATCAGTGATGCCAACATATTTATGTAATATATTACCGCCCTTTATCAGTGATGCCAACATATTTATGTAATATATTACCGCCCTTTATCAGTGATACCAACATATTTATGTAATATATTACCGCCCTTTATTACTGATATCAACATACTAGTATATGTACTTTATTACCGACCTAAGTTAACGATTCTACCATATTACCGACCTATATTTCTGATACAAACACTCATATACTATTTTACTGACTAATACTAGTGATCACAATTGTATGTGTATTAATAAAATTGTGAATATAACTATGTATACTATAATACCCACTAATATTAATGATTTATGACCTTTATTCATTAACAGCAGTGTCAAAAGGACATTTTGAAAACTGTTGTAGTCCATTATAAGATAGATGTATTCTTCGTTTAGCTCTTTTTCTGGTAATTAAAGAACAAAAACTTCACTTATTACATGTATTTTTCAAGACACCGCATCTTAATATTTACTCTCTTTACAGCATATGGCAACCACTGTTGGCCAAGGTCAGTTTGAACATCTGTACAGATTTATTGTGATCTACACGGTTCGCTATTCAGACACATTTAATAAAGTCTCAGTTAGCACACATATAAACAATAGATGGTACTGTCCAAATTAAAAGACAGATAAATTCTTAAGAATGCAAGGAAGAGGTTTGAAAGAAACAGGAAGTCAGGTCTCTAAACGTACGGCGCAATCCAGCTTAAGAAAAGTGACACTACATTACACCATCTTGAACATTTTGTCATACTAAAATTCAGAAAAAATGCCGATATGTTAGTGATATGTTAAGGCTGGAAATGGCAACTTTGAGAATAAAATGTTTTTTTGTATTTTTTATTATTAACTTGCAACTCACCGCAATCGATGTTATATGATGAATGAACTGTCTTAATGTCGCCAACTGGCTTGCCGGATGTAGCATTGAGGCAGTGGCACTCTTTCTTATTCATTTTACAACTGGCCAGGAAAGCCCCTCTAATGTTGCACTTTATCACTTCTACGTCCATCTGCTAAACGCATAATCAAAAATAAGCTTTGAACGGTTGGAAATGACTTTGACCAAACTCGTTCACTATCCATACAAAATATCCCTACATGTTGTTTGATGGAGTAACGTCAACTACATGTATTTGGCGACAGTTTATTTTCTAATTTTAACAAAATAAACATTGTGTGGCACTAACAATTTTGTAATGTGTAGAATGGAAGACAATCATAACATTAAATCTTACGTTTCCTGAAGTTTTAGATCCAGCACTTTGCCTCATTCTCTGGTTCTCACATCGTGACTGAGCTAAAATAAGGAAAATATATCATGTTTTATAAAAGAATGTCGGTAGATATTTACATATTAACTAAATTACCATATTCGCTCGGTAGAGTAAACGTTAAAAGGACGCTAGCCACATATTGCCACTACAGTTTATACAATTTATTTGATGATGAACCGCCGAGACAACAACTATTTATTTTATGTTTTCCAGTGAATTATAGAGTTTTCTCAGTGAAATAAAAGTGATAATCACGTTTTGAAACAGTGGATTACCATTTATTTTTCACTGTTTTTACTCTTTAGCCCGGTTTACGTCAAAAAGTATACCGAGCGTTATTTATGCTGGAACCATGCGACAAGACGTCGTTTAAATGACGTCATTTGTTCTATGTTTTCTGATGACGTTTCCGCGATTTTCAAGTTTTAGAAACAAACTCAATAAAAGTAGAGTTTACCATAAAAAAACAGAAAAATTGTTGGTTCGGGTATTTCACGTTAATTTCATTCGTGAACACCAAAAGTAGTTATTTCACTCCTGGGCTGCGCCACTCGTGAAAATATCACTTTGGTGCTCCTCGTGAAATTATAACGTGATCTTACACCGAAACCAACAATTATCCTCTATTTCTTTACCTTCGTTTTTTGTTGGTTTAAAGCAACATTTTTCTTGAGAACAATATCCATTTCTTGCTTCACAAAACAAAATTTCTTTTTTATTACTACACGCTCTTCTTGTACACCTATCCTCCGTCCCTGAAAATATAAATAAAAAACATTTTAGAGCTACAGTCAGTTCTGAGTCTAGAATATTCAATTAATTTTACGATTAATCAGAAAAAGAGCTAGAGAAGGGTAATGCGCTGTCATCTGAAGATCAGTTACACACTTATTGAAGTGTAAAAATGGATGTTTTACTGTCGCATACAGATTTGAAAGTATAAGTTATCTATTTCATTACTAACAATTACCTTTGGTGCTTTTAAAGCAACATTTTCCGTTCATACAATATCCACCCTTCTGCTCACAAGGAAGACCACAGGTGCCATTGAAGGATAAACATTTCCCTTAAAATACCAAAATACAATTATAAATCAATGTTTATTGGTAATAAATTGTACAACTTTGAATACGATGAGTATTGTGTATACCGGTATTGTAAATAATACAACTGTGTCTGTTTTATAGATCTAAACATTCAGCATTCATCATACTTCTAAGTTTACGTACAAAGTTTTACCCAAGTGTACTAGTATCTACATATATATATGTATGAATTTCCTACATGTGAGAATGTTGCAACATTCCCAAAATAGCGGTAAAGCATTAACTCCTCATTTATTAATCACTGCAGATTAACACTTAACGCTTGTTTGGTCGTGCCTTAAATATATATGTATTTAACAATTTCTGTGGACCCAACGAAGTATTCTGGAAAAATACACAAACATCTGAAAGTACTTTACAAAAATGTCATTGATCGCAGAACAAAAGGCTACTTATATCTCCGCAACGCTTCAGTTACCGCATCTGTGTTTCATATAATGGGAAAAAATATTTCGCTTTATTCTTTTGTGCTTTATGTTGGTGTTATTCTTAACACAATTATATCATGCTCATTTTTTATGTTATAGTGCTACCCAAATAATGTTCTATTAATCCACTCGTAAGCGATTTCGCTGAACGATCTTTAGGAATACACATTTTACAAAGCTGTTATATACAGGCGACCAAAAAGCCAGAAGCGTTTGTCCGTAGAATCTCCAGCACAGCAAAAACGTTTCAGAAGCAACTCCTCTATCGCATTGGTGTTTCTTATAATTGAAAACATGCATTTTTTTTTATTTCGTACGTTCACCTTGCGAACCACATTTTTGTTTTCTTTTTGGATCGATTGTAAAAAATCGATCCAGTGTTAACAGGGTATAGAACTTCTTACGGCCGAACAAACAACATACAAACAAGCAGTTCCATATATACAGTTGATAGGCATTATACCGTCTTCTGTTTTCAAAATTATATAGTAATAGATCTAAATAATTTAAAAACATTTCAGAATAGCATAATATTATTTCGTTGTTGTTATTTAAATTTGTAATTAATCGTAAACACTAGTAATGCGCAAACGAACGACTTGGACAGAAAAAAGATATAAACTCGTTTTTAACCTTAACAATTTAATCGGCTGCCATGGCGTAATTGGTAGAGGCGTCAACAGTAGAAACTGCGTTGACATACTGTAACGGACGTGAGTTCGAAACAACCCATGCAAACATTTTTTAAAAAACTTTTTTCTTCTGTTTTACTTATCATTTTAAGCCTTTAAACTATTTATAATTGATTTACGGCAAATACCCTTAGAAAGCTTCATTCATGTCAAACTAATAAGGATACTAATAATGAAAAAATAAGACATACTGTATACATATTATTCGATAACAGTAAAGTGTCGATACAACAGGTCAGTCAGCAGTCGTGTTAGGTTTTGCTTGTACAACCAGAATTGCTTTCCTTGAGTTCTTTAGAGGCCATGCCTCAACCATCACCATTTTCTGTTGTTTTTTTTTTGAGGCCCCTTGCGGGAAACCCCATTTATTAATACATGATGCAATTACAATATTTTTAAGGCCCCCGTAGGGTAACCCCGTTTATTATCTCCGTCAAATGGTTGAATATGGATCGGGGAACCATCCCATTTCAACCTTACAAAAACATATGCATGTATATGATATAAATAAATATCAAACTATAAATAGATGATCATGGCATATGTATAACAGTGAGTAAATGTGTCCATAATGTCAGGGACCTCCACACTTTTACTACGGTATTGGTTCCCATTTTGTAGAGGCGCTGTTGCGTAGGGGCAGAGTGTCGGACTGAAAACCAGGAGGTCGTGAGTTCTCATCCTGGTAGTGGCATTTTTGTTGCGACAGCGAGTATTTGTCCGAGCCCCAGGAAGCACTCATCGGGGTAGTTAATGTAAGCTGCAAGTACTTGTTCTACAATATGTATATACTGAATCAATAACAAAAGAATGATTAATCCATTTTTAGTTCTTCTATGAAAAACAGAAGAGCCATTTTCATAACCTTCTAGACATTAGTCGGCAGTGTCGTCTTAAATCTGGTTAAGCTTTCTTAAAATTCACTTTCTCGGTAACCATTAAAGCCTTGAAACTTCAGACAATTGCTTGGCATCATACAATGGCCTCTGTGACCGAGTGGTTAAGGTCACCGACTGATGATCACTTGTCCCTCACCGCTGTAGGTTCGTGCCCTACTTGGATCGGATTCTTTTATGTCTGGATCCTATCTAGGTTCTACCCAGGTACCCGCCCGTGAATGAAATAATGCCCGAATCGGCACCCAGGATCTTCCTCCTCCATAAAAGCTGGAAGTTGCCATATGACCTTAGCTGTTGAGTGCGACGTTAAATCCGAATCAGTCAATTGGCACAATACAATCAACCCTATGGGTATATCCCATAACTTTTGAATGACATTAAAAGTTGTGCAAACTTTGAATTTTCAGTTCAGTTTTGTTAAAATCCACTTCTCAGTTACCATTCACAGCTATGATACTTCATAGGGTAGTTGAACATAGTCACTGAATGCAAAAAGTAAGCACATGGGTTCCTATCTCAAAAGTAAAGTTTACAAATATTGTTAAAGGTCAAAATTTGTGAACAGTTGATTCTCCAGTTTGTTTATAACTTTACTCGTGTAAGGGTTGTCCGGATATTTACACATGTATGTGAAGAGTCTGTGTTGTTCAGACACAATCGATCCTCCAGTACTTTCAGTCCTTTGATTAAAGTTTGGATACACTTCTCGCGAATGACCTTACGTTTTCGTAGTAGTTCTCTTAGAAATGCACATAATGGTAAAAATGGTTCAGATTGACAAATAATTAAGTGTTGTACAGTTTAAAACTACAGAAAGGAGAAACAAACGACCTGTCAAAGGTTTTGTTTCAATAACTTTTTTTATTCCTCCACCTACGGACTTGAAATAAAAAACCGAGTGAAGCAAATAAACAGTAGTCGGAGAAGTTATCACAAAAGAGTTTCACCTAGCTTTCAAAATCAGAACATCATAATCATGCTGACGGGTTATAGCGATAAAATTATAGACATTCAAGTAAATTATATATAATTATTACACTCTATTGTTGAGATAAACGTGTAACATGTACGTTTATTGACCCAATATGTACGTCGTTTTGTTAAAGGGGCAATGCAAAAGTACTCACCTAATGACCGTATCGGGTCTTTATCTGACGTACTCCCGTCACCGTGATCTGAAATCAATCAATCAATCAATCAATCAATCAATCAATCAATCAATCAATCAATCAATCAATCATGTTTAAGTAAACTTTGATTCACTGGTATTGTACATCTCTTAGAAATGCACATAATGGTAAAAATGGTTCAGGTTGACAAATAATTAAGTGTTGTACAGATTAAAACTGCAGGAAGAAGTACTTTTTGGTTGATGAAAACGATCTACGCGAAAATAATGTGAGCATCAGTACACCAAAAATGCTAGAAGTAAGAGTCAGCTACCAAAATTGGTATTGAAGTAGTATTTTTCGGCCATAAAGTATTTATAATATAAGGTAGAGCGTCAAGCAATTAAAAAGACGTGAACATTTGATATCATGCGAGTCATCAAATACCACATATTGTTGTAGAAAAGCACACTGCAAGCAAGAAAATTCCTCTTATGACATGTGTAAACAAACGATCTGTCAGAGGTTTTGTTTCAATAATTTTTTTTATTCCTCCACCTACGAACTTAAAATAAAAAACCGAGTGAAGCAAATAAACAGTAGTCGGAGTAGTTCAATTACATTTATTATACTTTAGCGTTAAAAACATTCTTGTCGGCTCCAAAGAATGTGTACATTTCAAACAGGCATTGTAACAGCTCTTAAAATGGGCGTGGCAAACTTGCGATTTCATGTACAGTTGCTCGGAAAAGTTAAATCGAAACTGAGTTATCCATTTGAAACTACTCTTTGAGCCCTTGTAAGAAAACAGAATTAAAAAACGATATCACAAAAGAGTTTCATCTAGCTTTCAAAATCAGAACATCGTATGCGGACGGGTTATAGCGATACAATTATAGACATTCAAGTAAGTTATATATAATTATTGCAGGCCGCCATGATCTGAAATAAATAAATCAATCAATCAATAAATAAATAAATAACTAAATAAATAAATAAATAAATAAATAAATAAATTAATTAATTAATCAATCAATCAATCAGTCATGTTTTAGTAAAAATTGCTTTCACTGGTATTGTACATCTCTTAGAAATGCACATAATGGTAAAATGGTTCAGATTGACAAATAAGTAAGTGTTGTACAGTTCAAAACTGCAGAAAGGAGTATTTTGGGGTAGTTGAGGACACTCTACGCCGAAATGATGTGATTATCAGTACACCAAAAGTGCTTGAAGTAAGAGTCAGCTACCAAAATTGGTATTGAAGTTGCATATTTCGGCCATAAAGTATTTTAATATAAAGTAATTAATATAATATAATATGATATTTTAAAAAGACGTGTTTTGCTAACATTTCAGATCATGCGAGTCTTAAAATACCACATATTGTTGTAGAAAAGCACACAGCAAGCAAGAAAAATCGCATTATGACATGTATATACAAACGACCTGTCAAAGGTTTTGCTTCAAAAACTTTTTTATACCTCCACATACGAACTTGAAATAAAAACCCGAGTGAAGCATAAAAACAGTAGAGTCGAATCGATGTAATCACTCGCCAGAAATATTCATGTAATACTACTTACCAAGTGAAAATGCTAACACGGAGATAAAAAAAATTAACCGTCAGTCCGCCATTGTTTACGTTCATACACCGAGTGAATCAACAACAACTTTTAAATTACGTCCTACCCCCTGACTATCGAATCACTCATTTAAAAACACATTGACGGAATTTTGACTTGCCTTCACGTGAACAGCATTTCCCGTTTTTGCAAACTTCACCACTCTTTGTGCATTGGCTTGCACATGTGCCGGTGACAGGTCTACATATCATGGGTGGTGGTCCTTAAATATATGTACATATAGTTAACTGACATTTGTGTGCAAAAGCAAAGCTTATAGCATTTTAGGCAATAATAAATTCGTTTCTTAAAACATGCATGGTTTTTTAAAAGTGACTTACTAATATTCGAAAAAAGTAATTTGATCTTTTTTCAAACATAATTGGTTTGATTTTGAAAAATTTCTTGAAAGCTTTGTCAATTAAGATGTGCCTGTATTCTTTCTCGGTATTTTCACCGGTGATGTTTAAACAAACATGCTATTATTAAAAACATACGGATTAACTCCATATACGAATAACTTTTTCATTTCATGTAAGATTTATCTTAGTAGTTTTATGTATGAAAAAATTGGATTATTTATTCGTGTATGGATGCAACATATGATGAAACAAGAGCTGTCCCTCACAAGTGACAAATGCCCCCGAAAGAGGTGTCTCACAGTCTGTGTCTTCTCCATGTGCTGAATAAATGTGCTATGTAATTTTAAAATCCTTCCATGCACGACAGAGTTACCATGCATACAGTATTCCATTTCTTTTAAACACTTAGTGTGACCTTGACCTTTGAGGTGGGGACATGGGTTATGCACGCAACACATCGGCTTGATGTGCTGAACATTTGTGCAAAGTTATTTTAAAATCCTTCAATGTATGACAAAGTTATAGTCCGGACACAAATGTATGCATATATAGAGGATTCCATTACCTTCAAACTCTTAGTGTGACCTTGACCTTTGAGCTAGTGACATGGGTCTTTCACGCGACACGTCGTCTTGATGTGCTAGACATTTGTACCAAGTTATTTTAAAATCCTTCAATGATGACAAAGTTACAAACCGGACACGAATGTATGCATATATAAAGGAATCCATTACCTTCAAACTCTAAGTGTGACCTTGACCTTTGAGGTAGCAACGTGGCTCTTGCACGCGACATGTCGCCTTGATGTGCTAGACATTTGTGCCAAGTTATTTTAAAATCCTTCAATGCATGACAAAGTAACAGTCCGGACACGAATGTGTGCATATATGCATATATAGAGGATTCCATTACCTTCAAACTCTAAGTGTGACCTTGACCTTTGAGCTAGTGACATGGGTCTTTCACGCGACACGTCGTCTTGATGTGCTAGACATTTGTACCAAGTTATTTTAAAATCCTTCAATGATGACAAAGTTACAAACCGGACACGAATGTATGCATATATAAAGGAATCCATTACCTTCAAACTCTTAAGTGTGACCTTGACTTTGAGGTAGCAACGTGGCTCTTGCACGCGACATGTCGCCTTGATGTGCTAGACATTTGTGCCAAGTTATTTTAAAATATTTTAATGCATGACAAAGTTATAGTCCGGACACGAATGTGTAAATGGGGACGCAGAGACGGACAGACGGTGCGATTTTAATATGCCACCCTTCGGGGGCATAAAAAGAGTACCCTCTTAATTATTTAGTGCGTCAATTGTGAAACAATTGCTCGATTTCTTTCCAAAATCTGCTGAATACTTTTTGTTTCACGACATATGTTTGTGACGTAGTTTAAAATTACATTTATTATGCGTTATGGGAGTTCATCGGGAGCATTATGTATATGCCAAACACAGTATGTTGAATAATTACATGGACAGCATTTCCAATGTGCCCGATGACACCATTAAACGTGTATTGATAAAAATGTCAAAGTGGACGTAGCCAACTCTCAGTTATGTAGAATTTTCTACTAGTTGATCTTGAACAAAAATCAAAACGATATCAAAATGTAATTTCTTTCACTTTTAAAACAGCAAATTATATGCTGATTGGGTTTTTAAACGTTTGTTTTTTACCTAGACTGTTCAAAAACAATAAATTCATTTCTTCCTTTACATCCTATAACACCAATGAGGAAAGTTCAAAACGAAGATGCACTATTTTGCTTAACATAGGTATTTACTGTAATGATTTTAAAAATAGGTGATTTGATTCTGTTTCTGATATTTGCCCTTAAACTCATTTAAAAGCATAGAGTACATTGACGAAATTTTAACTTGCCTTTACGGGAACAGCATTTCCCGCCCATGCAAAAGTGACCTCTCTTTGTACATTGGCTTTCGCATGTACCGGTGACAGATGTGCAGTTCATGGGTGGTGGACCTAAAAGGCATAATAGCTAGACGACATATGTATGCAAAAGCTACAACTAGAGCACTGTTAGCGTACTAATATTCGCTAACAGTAATTACGTTTTTGAAACCTTGAAAAATCTTTTGAAAGCATAATTGCTAGAGCAATCTCAACTAAGATGTGACTGCATTATTTCTTTGTACATTGTATTGTACCCAGTGATGTTTTCAATTTAAAAAGCCATTACAAATGTATTCAAAACAAATGGAGTTACTCTTTACATTGTATAAGAATAATAACGATCTTGCAATTTCTGAAAATAATAGTGTATGGATGCAACATTAATGACCGCTGACAATTAATATACTTGTATCATCTACTAACTTACAGGCTACAGAAAAATCTGAAATATTATTGTCATTAATCGCCAGCCAAAACAACCTATGACTGTTTTGATACTTTTCATAGTGTCTCGGGTATGAATTTTGTACTTCTTATCTTAGAAAAGTTGTACTGATTTACTTGCTTGAATCTTGCTTGATATTTTTTCAAAATCTGCGGGATACTTCTTGACAACGACCTACTTATATGTTCGAGTCTGTGATTTATTAACATTTACTAACGTAGAATCGTGTATATGTCAATTACAGTACATTGTATATTACGGTATATTGCATATACAGCACAACTGAAAACTTCGGCAGTGTTTTCTAGGTGTACGGACACCTCTGAAGCGTGCGTTTGTACATATCTTAAAATGGACATGAACATTTTTCAGTTAAGTTGATCCCAAAAGTAAAACGGTACCGAGTGATCTACTCATAAATGATATATCTTTGGTGATCTATAACTCGTCCATGTGTTGCGGCCCAAATGCTATATGTCTGGTGAGCTACAAATCCTCCGTGAGTGGCGGCATAAATGATATATCTTTGGTGATCTATAACTCGTCCATGTGTTGCGGCCCAAATGCTATATCTCTGGTGAGCTACAAATCCTTCGTGTGTGGTGGCATAAATGATATACCCTTAGGTGAACTATAACTCGTCCATGTGTTGCGGCCCAAATGCTATATCTCTGGTGAGCTACAAACCCTTCGTGTGTGGTGGCATAAATGATATATCTTTGGTGATCTATAAATCGTCCATGTGTTGCGGCCCAAATGCTATATCTCTGGTGAGCTACAAACCCTTCGTGTGTGGTGGCATAAATGATATATCTTTGGTGATCTATAACTCGTCCATGTGTTGCGGCCCAAATGCTATATCTCTGGTGAGCTACAAATCCTTCGTGTGTGGTGGCATAAATGATATACCCTTAGGTGAACTATAACTCGTCCATGTGTTGCGGCCCAAATGCTATATCTCTGGTGAGCTACAAATCCTTCGTGTGTGGTGGCATAAATGATATACCCTTAGGTGAACTATAACTCATCCATGTGTTGCGGCCCAAATGCTATATCTCTGGTGAGCTACAAATCCTTCGTGTGTGGTGGCATAAATGATATACCCTTAGGTGAACTATAACTCGTCCATGTGTTGCGGCCCAAATGCTATATCTCTGGTGAGCTACAAATCCTTCGTGTGTGGTGGCATAAATGATATACCCTTAGGTGATCTATAACTCGTCCATGTGTTCCGGCCCAAATGCTATATCTCTGGTGAGCTACAAATCCTTCGTGTGTGGTGGCATAAATGATAAACCCTAAGGTGAACTATAACTCGCCCATGTGTTGCGGCCCAAATGCCATATCTCTGGTGAGCTACAAACCCTTCGTGTGTGGTGGCATAAATGATATATCTTTGGTGATCTATAACTCGTCCATGTTTTGCGGCCCAAATGCTATATCTCTGGTGAGCTACAAATCCTTCGTGTGTGGTGGCATAAATGATATATCTTTGGTGATCTATAACTCGCCCATGTGTTGCGGCCCAAATGCTATATCTCTGGTGAGCTACAAATCCTTCGTGTGTGGTGGCATAAATGATATACCCTTAGGTGAACTATAACTCGTCCATGTGTTGCGGCCCAAATGCTATATCTCTGGTGAGCTACAAATCCTCCGTGAGTGGCGGCATAAATGATATATCTTTGGTGATCTATAACTCGTCCATGTGTTGCGGCCCAAATGCTATATGTCTGGTGAGCTACAAATCCTTCGTGTGTGGTGGCATAAATGATATATCTTTGGTGATCTATAACTCGTCCATGTGTTGCGGCCCAAATGCTATATGTCTGGTGAGCTACAAATCCTTCGTGTGTGGTGGCATAAATGATATACCCTTAAGTGAACTATAACTCGCCCATGTGTTGCGGCCCAAATGCTATATCTCTGGTGAGCTACAAATCCTTCGTGTGTGGTGGCATAAATGATATATCTTTGGTGATCTATAACTCGTACATGTACTGCGGCCCAAATGCTATATCTCTGGTGAGCTACAAATCCTCCGTGAGTGGCGGCATAAATGATATACCCTTAGGTGAACTATAACTCGTCCATGTGTTGCGGCTCAAATGCTATATCTCTGGTGAGCTACAAATCCTTCGTGTGTGGTGGCATAAATGATATACCCTTAGGTGAACTATAACTCGTCCATGTGTTGCGGCCCAAATGCTATATCTCTGGTGAGCTACAAATCCTCCGTGAGTGGCGGCATAAATGATATATCTTTGGTGATCTATAACTCGTCCATGTGTTGCGGCCCAAATGCTATATCTCTGGTGAGCTACAAATCCTCCGTGAGTGGCGGCATAAATGATATATCTTTGGTGATCTATAACTCGTCCATGTGTTGCGGCCGAAATGCTATATCTCTGGTGAGCTACAAATCCTCCGTGAGTGGCGGCATAAATGA
>JAFMSR010001837.1:0-24986 GCA_022818135.1 Saxidomus purpurata | reverse complement strand
TGAATTTAAGATTAAAATTTATTTGTGCCCATCTGTTCATTTGTTCTTGTAGTTTGATATAAACATTTTGCTGAAAGTCTCTGTATCATGGGGTTTTCACTCTAAGTCTTGATTATAAGACAAAGTATTGAAATATTTATAGTGATTGGTGGAATGGTTTTGATGCTGTTTATATTTTTCAGCGAAGGGAGAGTTGATTGGATGTTTTGGCCTAACAGAGCCGAACCATGGAAGTGACCCCTCCTCTATGGAGACAAATGCCGTATACAATGCCTCAGCCAAAACTTTTACACTGAACGGATCTAAGTCATGGTAAAAATATTGTGATATTATAATGTATATATGTTCATATTATCTGCAGTGAAATGGGGAAATGTGTATGGCAGTGTCTAACATAATATGTATAAGTGTGTCACTAGTATGATATGTACAAGTAAATTGTGTTTACATGTATAGCATTGTATGTTTGTATGAATATATTTATGACTTTGTAGTTTTATGACAAATTTTATAATATTTGAAGAAAAGGTTTTAAATTTGTAAAGTTATTAAAGTCCCATTGTCCCTTAAATTTAGTCATATAGAGCAACGGTGGGTAATATCGACCCTTTAAGGCTTAATCAGTTTCAATAAAATACACAACGTTTATCAAATGAAGATAACTTTGCTAAAGAAATGTTAATTTTCATTGGTTATGCTTAACCATTCAAACTGTTTATAACATCACTCAAATCTGACTTGTACTCAATTTGTAGTACCCACCGAATCGGTTATTATCGACCTGTGTCGGATAATATCGACCCCCTTATTAATTTTTAAAAAAAATTCAAACATTAACGCAAACAATCAATTGTGTCATTTTTCGATAAATGTTATAACTTTTCCATTGAATACGTGAATAATTTAAAGTGGTTAGGAAGTGACTACAAGTAAATATTATCCATTATAAGTGTTAGTGTTAACGGTAACGTCTTCAAACGTTTGTCACGCATAAAACTAATCTACATGTTGTAAGATTGTCGCCATTCCTGCATAAAGCCCTACTGTATTGACAAAATGAATGAAACAATTAAAATTCTTATATGCAGCAGAATCTTTTTATAAATGCTTATATGCCCAGACTATCACTGGTTTGAGCGTAATAGAGTCAAACAAACGGATGTGAACTTCAACTGCTTTCGATAACAAGCAGTTAAAGAACTTGTAAACACCAGCTCAATATTTATGACATGCCTATGTATCGCAAGCATTGCACACAAAAACAGATTTTTCATCAAGCTCATACTCAGTATAACCCGCACACACAACATGCCACCATCTACAGCAGGATTCACAGCATATCCAAACACCTTGATCACCATCTGTTTTCTTGCATATTTTACAAAGAGGACAAACATCAATAAAGCTTTCTTCAAAGTCGTCACTGTCATTGTCCATATAAGGAATATCCTTATCAGAAATGTCAGACTCAGACCCTGAAGAATAATATTGGGTCTTCATAGTTTTGCGTGCCCTTTTTGGTTTACTCAGCTTTATTGTTTTCTTTTCTTCTTTTTCTCTTTTCTTTCTCTCTTTTTCTTCTTCTCTTTGCTTTCTTTTAAGTTCCCTTTCTTCCTTCCATTGTTTCTTTGCTGCTTCTTCTTCCTGTTTGCGAATTTCCTTGTCTTTCATCATTTTCAAAGCTTCTTCCCCAGACAGTGCTTTCGGAAGTATGAGTCTTAGCTGCTGTGGCTTTCGTTTAGGTATTGGCGTCGGAACACGTAAATGGTGAAAAGCGGGTGACACATGATCTGAAGATCTGATCATTCCAGGTGTACTAGGAATAACCTCACATGTAGGGCGTGGCAGTATATAGGCAAGCAGTGGCGATGGCGACACTGCAGAGCTGGACAGCAGTGGCAAAGCAGACGTGGACTCAGCTGAACCTCCAGACCGCGGTAAATGTATAGTTGAGGAACCTGGGGATTCAGATGAACCTGCAGACAGCGGTACATGTACATTTGTGGAACTGGGAACCACTGCTTTACTGACATGCACAGTGAGTGTTGAAGAAGACAGGGACTCAGACGAACCTGCAGACATCGGTAAATCTACAGTTGTGGAACTGAGAGACACTGCTTCACTAGCATTCACTGGTGTGGTGACGCACGTCGGAGTGCTAACAATGGAGGCAGTTTCTGGTGAAGATAGTTTTTCACTATTCTGCGAGTAAGGTTCAGTAATTAATTTTGATGGACCTAGCTTAGAATTATCGACGCCTTCCGGAGTAAATGGAAAAAGTCCCGCCCTCCTAAATCCATTCGCAGCATTCTGAAATGTGGCAACTCTGTCCCATGCGTGTTTAAAGATTTTAGGAAAGTCCTTTTTGCTAACTGCCATACCAATATTGCTGATTTGCCAGGCTTTGACTGCAGCCTGCCAGGCTGACTTTAAAGGAGAAAATAGTCCTATATCAGCAGCTTGCAATAGATGAGTGGCATTGGGCAGCAGACAGTACAAGATGATATTGTGTTCTCGACAGTATTCTGCAGCAGCTAGTGTCATGTGTGTGGAATGCCCATCAACAAACAATATAACAGGTAATGTTATACTCTTGTCATGCACAAAATCGTTAAGTGTTTTCAGAAATTCTAGAAACGTCGATGACTCCATCCATCCGTTAGATGTAGTAGTGTAAATGGCTTCCTTAAACCCAGCCATGCCCACGTCGCGAAGCCTCTCACCAGGAAAAAGTATCATCGGCGGGAGGTATTCACCAAAGGCGTTAAAGGCCGCCATAACCGTTATTTGTATTTTGGTGTTTGTTACTATTTGGTACACATTTTTAGAACCTGTGGGAGCCAGAACTCGACTAGGCTTTACAGCAAGTGGAAACCCACTTTCGTCAGCGTTAAAGATACGACGGGGATCTTTCAACAGCTTGTCATGCTCTGCTGGAAACTCTTTGTCTAGGTAGGAATTGACACCCAAATACCAGTTATTTACCTTATCGATTGTCACATTTGCTCTCTCGTGACCAAGACTCATTGGCTTTCTGAAGGACATCTCGGGATGGCGCTTTAGAAAGGCACTGAACCAGTCTTTTCCAGGAACGTTGTTTTTAAATGGTGTTATACGTCCATCTATGTCTAGTACATGCTTCACCTCATTTAATAACTCAGTTTTGGTCAGAGGGTACCCAATTTCACACATTAAATTTGAGTATGATACCAGTGTGTTTTCTTCTGATCTTGTAAGGACTGTTTTTCTACCTAGTGGTGTGCGACCCTCCGGCACTCGACCCGACAATTTATCAAGAAGGGTAGTTTTCGGAACTCCGTAAGCCTTTGCTGCAGCCTTTTTACCCATTTGTCCACTCTTCACCATCTGGATTGCCATTGCCATAGCCTCTGGTTTGTAGTTAAGCCTTTTCTTAACTGTTATTTGGGCCGACATCTCTGAAAAAACAAAGCAAATATTTAATAAACTGTGAAAAATACAATTTCTGGAATATCTAATTAATTATATTTTTTCTGGTAAAATCGACCCCCATGGGTCGGTATTAGAAGATATAAAAACCATTTTCTGATAAATCCGACCCCCTGTTTTAGTTCAGGAGGAAGCTGTTTTGAAATGTTTGATTGCTGAAAATATTAGTTTTAGACCCTAAGAAGGCATAAAATCAGAGCCTAACACTTCTAATTTACGTAAGAAGGCTGCCGCTCAGGATAAAAGCAAGGTACTCACCGTAACGGATCCGTTATTTTTTGCCGAGAAAAAATGGATGACCTCTCTACTCAACAACAAACTTTCAAAATGGCGCTTAGTGACGTCATCGATGACGCACAATCATGCCTGTAAAATTTCAGGTGTTAAAACTCGCATCAAAAGGTAATAGTCATAGTAATAAGAAACGGGTTGAAATTACCCCCAGGTCGGTATTACCCACCATTGCTCTAGAGTATAATGAAGTTTCACTGATAATAGAATGGCAGAACTGTGTTCTATGTACTCTAAAGCAATGCTGAAACGTGCCTCTCTTTCATATATGTGTTGTTTCTTAAGAAACTTTTTCATATCTTTTGTTGTATTTGTGAAAAAAGATATTGTGCTATATTCATAATACAAATGTATGTACTATCAATTTAAAAAGCACCATTTAGAATGCTTTTTGTACAAGTACTTGTACATTTGTTGACAAGTCATCTTTTGTAGTAATGTAATATCAATTAGTAATTGTAACATTTAAAGGTGTCACAGAACTAAATTTTGATACAAATAGGCCAGTTAAAAGATTTTTGGATAGATTAATGATGTAAGGATCTGTTGATGTCTAATTGCAATATTTCAGGATTACAAACTCTCCTATAGCAGATGTGTTTATTGTTTGGGCAAAAAATAGGGAGGAAAATAATCGAATAAGAGGATTTATTCTTGAGAAGGGGATGAAAGGGTTGTCTGGTAAGTGGCTTGAGAAGTTTTTTCTTCAAGAAGATATATGTCATGTACAGATGTAGTTCAAATGAAGACTTCCAGCATTTGTTGAGTGTTGATTTTTGTAAAGCCTGATTGAGGATTGTTAACGATATCAGATATCCTTAGTCAGTGACAGTTAAATACTCAGACATTTAAAAGAAAACAACGTGAGTCTTGGATAATAATAAAGTTTCTTTAGTCCTCAAGGATATCTCTTAAAACACAACAAAACTGTCATCTATCTATCACCTTCCCCTCTCTCAGTCTACAGGGATATGTTTTTGTTGTTAGGATCAAATCTTTGCCAATTGTGTTTTCATATACAGTTAGATGAAAAATCTAGGTCTTAAAAGAAGATCTTGTAGATATTACCATATGCATCATTTTTAATGCAGTCTGGGTGACTTTTTGTCAAGATGTGACCAGTAATGAATTTCTATTACCTCCCATTTGTCCAAGCCTGTTGGTCAGTTAGTCAGAGAAGACGGCATAGAAAGACAAAAAAACTTACATGTTTTAACTAACACGATAGACAGATTCTGGCAAAAACCTTCAGGTTGGAATGACATAGTCTGAACAAACTAGATCTGTGGCAAGCTCATATGGAGACCTAGCTTGGGATTCTAACTGGGTCAGCTTACAGTGATTATAGTGAATTTGAAAAACCAGAACAACTCAAGGTCAAGGTTGAAAACCTGATTTCATCTCATTGCAGCACTTCTTGTTAATTGTTTTACTCCACTATGTGTAGTAAGTGGAGGACTTGACTGTGTACAGTTAGAACCAGTTTGATTGATAAATAATTATTAAGTTAAGACAACTATTTACAAGACCTTTTATTAAAAGTTAAAATGTTCAAGTTTTCTCAAGCATGCATGTACAAATATGCTTGTTAGTTTACTGTCCATGTATGGAATGTTCTTGTAGAAAGGTAAGGTTTTTATTTGTTTGTTTGCCTTTTTTAGCACCAAAGATAGAAGGGAAGTTTTCGTTACGTGCCAGTATTACGGGACAGATTGTGATGGAAGATGTTGAGATTCCTGAGGAAAATATGTTACCAAATGTCAGCGGTCTAGCAGTAAGTGTTATACAGTGCTACCTTTATAAATTGCAGCAGTAGAAATCCTATCAAAGTGGGGTCAGACCAGGACTCTTCTTTTCCTGTTAGTGCATTTAAGAAACAGCAGTGGAGATTTTAAAAATGTTTTAATCAGGAAAGAATTTATATAATTTCATGATAATAATTATGTGGATTGGTTTTGTGTCCTTCAGTTGCCAAGTGAATGAGCTATTTCTGCTCTGTCTTATCTATCCCCCATCACAAAGTGATTGAGGTATAGGTATGGTCTTCATCAGGGTGTGACATGATTGATTCTGTATTGAATTAGTTCTAGTAATGCATCTTGAACCATTACAACCACAGGAAGCTTTTGTCAAAACTATAATGTCCGAATTTTCACTCATCTGATCACAAAGTGCACATGTTTGAACTATAGTGACTGCCATTGTGTGGTGTGCGTCGTCCTAACAGTTTTTTCAAACAACATCTCCTCTAAAACCACTTAGCCAGTTCAATCCAGACTTTACAGAAATGATCCTTGGGTGGTCCTTACTGAAACTGCTCTAACGGTTCCAGTCCACTGCACAAATGGTAGCCAGAACTAAAGATAGAAACACCTTGAAATGACATTTAGCTCATAGAGTTCTGCTACAGAGTACAGTCATTATCATTATTATCAATAATTATGCAGATCCTATCATATATCGCAGATGTTTTCTGTTCACTCAGGTGAGTGATATAGGGCCATCATGGTCCTCTTGTTAAAGATATATACGGCAACTCTTTAAAAATGTGCTTCAGAAAATGTAAATTCTTCAAGTGAGACCATCATGCTTGCACTGACTAGGTTCTTTTATGTCAGTATAGAAAGTTAGCATTACTTTTCCTAGATGGATCTTATTTCCAATTATTTAGCAATTGCAGTGAATCAACAAAAAACAAGATTGATTTTCTTTTACTGCCGGACAACTCTAAAATCATTATACTGATTTTAATGGTAGAGTAATGAACAATGTCTCTTTGCAATGATTTATAAACAAGCAACATCTGTTTTTGTAACCGTACCATAAAATCCTTATGATGATGTACTTTTTGTACATAGTTCTAACTCTATAGGTTTATGACAGAAAAGGCTTTAGGTATGAAACTTTAGCATACAGTAATCAATGTTTGGGTACCTTTTGAAGGGTTTTCCTCAATGGTTTTAAATCAGCTGGTCTATTTTTAGGGCCCCTTTGGATGTTTAAACAATGCACGTTATGGTATTGCATGGGGAACTCTTGGTGCTGCTGAGTTTTGTCTTGATGCAGCAAGGCAATACACACTAGACAGGTAAGTTATAGTTCCCTAATGTTTAAACAGCAACAACTAGAATAAAAAGGTCTGGTAGCTTATAACAGTCTGCCTCAGAAACAGCTTAAACTAAATGCATTTGAAATCTCCAGTAAAAATATGAATTCATTTAGTTGTAGTGAATATTTGTCTTGTATAGAACGTTCATGCTACATGGACTTATAGGGACTTGTGGTTTACTAGGAGGGGAAGAAAGAATGAAACTTCAGATGGTTTTAAGAAAGTTTTATTAGAGTTAAACATTTGATAAAGTTACAACTAGCAAAGCTTTCTGTTTACAATAAATTCTAGAAAAGTGGAATCTGTCAGAGATTTTTTACACTATTGGTGTATAGAGGCATTTTAAGAGCTCTGTATTTTTGCAGGAAACAGTTTGGTAGACCACTAGCAAAGAATCAGCTGATGCAGAAGAAGATGGCAGACATGCTGACAGAAATCTCATTAGGATTACAGGCATGTTTACAAGTGGGTAGACTGAAAGACGAAGGAAGGTATGCTTGTTACTCTTGTTAGTGTTGAGTGTTCTTGATTTGGGGCTTCAAAACAGGTTGATAAATTGATTTAACAGTTCAACATGTTGCCATCTGAGATGATAACCTGATTATACCAACATGATTTCTGACTGTCATTAGCAATCAAAGTGTTACTTTCCGCAGCTATCGTCATCAGTCAGACCCTCCTGGCCCTACTGTTTGAAGAAGATACTGTATCTAAAATTATGTTGAAACTTAAAGGAAAAAGAAAATATTAATTTTAATTTTAAAAAGTTGATTCAGTTTTCAGTTTAGTCATTACAACTTTTCCAAGAGATTGCATTGAAAAATGAAATTTGTCAACTGAATATTATAATGCTATTAATCAAGTGATTTCATATTGGCCTTGTTATTTGTCCTCAGGTGGTTGTATTGGCCCAAGGCTAAAGGCCGAGGGCCAATACAACTGCCCGAGGACAAATAACAAGGCCAATATGAAATCACTTGATTAATGATAATTTTATTATTCAACTTTACAATATTGGCTAAAAAAACAAGAATATAAATGATCTTGTAACAATAACAATTTTATATGTATTTAACTAAGAAAAATAAGATAACGTTAATCGTTTGATTTACAAAATGGCGTCGTTTAAAAATCTAATGGAAGTGACTTTTCCGTATTGGCCCTCTCTTATAAACCAATCAGAATGCTTGAATTCAATATTGGTTTATGTTTTCTCTTATTGGCCCTGTTTTTTTTCATATTGGCTCAGTTATACTTTGTATTAACTCTACCTGTTTCATATCATGTACGCAATTGATCTAATACAGTGTGTAATATTGTAAAGTTGAATAATAATGAACAATATAGATCATGAATAATCACCAAGGATGTTCAAGTTGGTCCTGATGTACTCTGTATTAATCCAGCTGGGTAAGAAGTTAACATGCTTTTACTCTTTTGTATGTAACCAGTGCTATATCTAATATGTACTTAACCCTGTTTTATCTAGAGTTTCACCAGAGATGATTTCTTTGATAAAGAGAAACTCGTGTGGTAAAGCTTTAGACATTGCACGTGTTGCACGAGATATGCTGGGAGGAAATGGTATCTGTGATGAATATCATGTGATTAGACATGTGATGAATCTCGAAGCTGTCAATACATATGAAGGTAAGATGTAGGTTGATGCATAGAATAAATTGTATGTGTTATGCTTTTCTCTGATTGTTCAGATTAAACTTATTTTGATATTACATTGATTTTTAACAAGTTCTTGCAACTTAAATTAACCTACGCGGCGAAAGTTTCCCTGCAAGTGTCAAATGATACAGACTTTGTAACCTTTGCAGATCATGATCAGCTTGCTCATCAGTGAAGTCTGATCATGGTCTGCATTGTGCCCTACTCAGTCAATAAATTTTAACAGAGCTCCTTTTTAAACAATTAACGATACTAATTAATGGCCTATATGGAAATACTGACAAGTTACCATTAGGAATCTAGCAGGGTAAGGGTTAACTACTGTTGATGACTGCTTCCTGAAGTTCTGACCACACTCTGACTGAAAGAAAGGATTGGCAAGGTCAAAGTCAAATGCAGCAGCAAGGATTTGAACCCATGACCTCTGGGTTAGGAGTCTGATGCTCTACCCGCAAATCATGCTGCCTCTCTGATTATTCAAGATGATACTAAAACTGAGTTATTTTTTTGTAAAGTAAAATTGTATGACATTTGTACAAAGGACATGCACACATTTTCTGTTCCTTTTTGATCAAATCCAGCAAGTTTATTCATGTAAAAATTGCAATTTTGCAACAGAAGACAGTGTATCTGACAATAAAAGGAAATAAAGGGAGAAAATACAAAAAGATGACAAAATATGGTAATGATTATTTGACACCTGACATCCTCTTATTGCTTCTGGTAATGTGTGTAGTTATGTTCTAAACAAGAAAATAAAAAATGTATTAAAAGAGGGTTCAATTAAAAAAAAACTGGTTAGGTAGAGTTCTGGTTACTAGACACTGTCCCTCTATCACTCTGATACATACATGTATCAACATAATTAATGATACATGTATGTAGGTATATTCTAATAAGAATATGGAAATAGTCTTTAATATACCATCTGCCATGCTTACTTTTCAAGAATGACTTTGAAAGACACTCTTTGAAATGATGATAGTATGTATTTACCATTTAGAACCACTACTATTATATATTACAGGAACACATGATATCCACGCTTTGATCCTGGGACGAGCTATCACTGGTCTGCAGGCTTTCACAGCGGATAAATGAGATTATTTATGTTGATTGGTCTTCAAACTGTGATATATTTTACAAGACATTCTTCATCAGTTATGTCAGTGTGGAGACATACCAGCCACAAGTCATGTTGCCAATATGCAGTAACATTAAATCTTGTTATATTCAGAGAACAATACCATAAAGTGACCTTCCTCGACATTTAAGTGTCAACAAAGACACAATTTGTTTTTTATTACCGTAAAGATATTACACCAGCAGGAACATAGAAAGATCTTAATTGAGCCACGAAAGCTTAATGAAAGAGAATATGGCATTTCAGAAATCGGGGTAATCCTATTAAAACATAATTAATAGGAGAAAAAAGAGTCTTTGCCGTGAATCTACAGTATTAAGTCAGAAAATCAAAGGTTAAAGAGTGAGAAAATCATTTGTTGTTGTTAATGTGTTTCTGTTATTGATCTGAATTGAAGAATGTTATCTATGGGGGTAGTACATAAAGGCTGTTTTAGGTATATCTAGCTATCTTGATATTCTGATTTCTTAAAACCCACCATGAATTCAGTGCATATGGTGGTGGGAGGTAGGGGGTGGATGTGAAAAGTGAACCAGTGTGTTTTCAAATGTAAAGTACTAGTAGTTACAAGGGATTGTTCTGAACTCGCATGAAACATAGTTGAGATGTTTATAAATGTGTACAGGTTCTGTCTCGACAGTTTCATTTAGTAAAGCCGAGAACGGTTTTGCCTACTTCTTCACCTATAGATTGTAAACCAGGTTACAAAACATCTTTATTTCCCTTTAAAGGCTGTGGTTTAGTTTTTCTTGATGCATAGTTTTAAATATCAACATTTTGATGGCTATATGGCATTGTCAAATCCTGTTGATTACTGTGATGTAGAAATTTCATTATCACAAGTGAATTTCCTTGAAGGAAACAAGCACAAAAAATTAAAGTGTGTCAGAAACCTGAATTGTTTGTGCCCTCATTACGAAATGTGTGTTACTCAGTCAACAAATTGATTATGTAAATAAACAGTAAAACATGGTACATGTACTTATTGTTTAGCCCACCTGAGCCCTTGTGAGGTATTGTGACCATCTGGTGTCTGTTTAAAACTGTTTGTGATAAAAAAACTGGAATCTCAACCAAACTTCATAGGAATGTTCCTTAGGTGACTGTCATCAAAGATGTTGCTCCAATAAAAGTTATGGTTGCTGTGGCAAACTGGAAGGCCCAGAGCTTAGATATTTGGCATGTAGCATTGTAAAGTGGACTTCTACGAAGACTGTTCATATCATGGCCCCTGTGTCAAATTTGGTTCTGCCCCAGGGGTTACTTGTTTCATTGTTTAAGGAAATACCCTAAAGATATTCTTGCCCAAGACTGCTAGGCCTAGAGCTTATATTTTTATATTTATATTTAGCATTGTTTAGTGGCCCTCTTCCAAGACTGATCAACTTATACCCCTAGGGTAAAATTTTGTTCAGGTGTAACTTGTTTTATATGGTCTTTTATTAAAATCTTCTTGTTCAAAATTATAAAGCATCAATCTTATAGATAATTGGTATCCTCTACCAAGAATGTTTGACTTAAACCCCTGGGGTCATAATTGCCATGATTGCCGAAATTATACCCCTGGGACTGTTAGAATCACCCAGGGTCATTATGTTAAAAAGACAATGTGCTAGAGAGCTATTTTGACCAACCGCCACCAAGTCTATGATGTCCCTTCACCAATTACTTTGCACAATATCTTCTCTGAAATAACCTGGCCAATGTTGATGTAAGTTGGCATGGATACTCCTTGCATGAAGCTCTACTAAACTTGTTCAAAGAATTGTCAGCAGAATTTGGTTGCCATGGCATAGGGGTCATTTGTTTTATATAAACATACATAAGGCAATATTAAGCATGTACCATTGTCTATAAGTCCTCTCACGAAATGTTCAAAATTTACCCATGAGGTCAAAACTGGCATGCCCTAGGGCAAATTGTTATGCCCCCACAAACAAAGTTTGAGTCATTTGTTTTGTGCCCTCCCTATGTCTCCTAAAACCATTGAAAGATTTTCATGAGACTTGATTCAAATGTTCACCTCATTAAGACAATGTGCAGAACCATGGTTAAACACCGCCAGCTCAAGGTAAAGATCTCTCTTAGGAGTTATTAGTGTTTGTGTTTGCCTATATCTCTTAAACCCTTTGAAGGATTGCGAAACTTTTGTCAAATGTTCACCTCATTAAGATGACATGCAAAACTCTTGTTCCAATCTGGCGGAGTCAATCTCAAGGTCACACTTAAGGGGCAATTGTTTTTTCTATCGTGTAGGTGGGGGTATTTTTACCAGGGGTCACTTGTTTTGTATAGACTTATTTACAATATAAGGAAAAAAACATCAATCTTAGTGTCCAAACCCGTATGGCGCAGAGCTTTAATATTTAAAATGTAGCATTGCCTGGTAGTCCTCTACCAAGATTGTTACAATTATGTCATTGTGATCGAAATTTGCCGTGTCATTGGGTCTCTGTCCAGCATACGCTGAACGTCGACCGTTCACATTTTCCTTCTACTAACCACTTGGCCAATGATGATGAAACTTGGCAGAGATGTTCCTTGCATAAAGCCCTATCATATTTATTCAAATAATTCCATTCAATGCATAACTCCGGTTGCCATGGCAACGGAAAAGATAAACTTAAAAAATCTTCTTCTCAAGAACAGGAAGGCACAGAGCTTACATATGTGGCATGTAGCATTGCCTAGTGGACCGCTTCCAAGATTGTTCAAAGTATGACATACGCTATAGAATGTATGCGCATTCAATGGCCTATATACTGTTCACGTGAACCGATACATGTAACTCAATGATCTACAACTAATTAACAGAAAACCAATCCGATTTAAATCGAATACCACAACAAGCTTATGATTTGAAAGTTAGGCGGACCAATCCGATTCTAAATAAAGTCACGCCTTCGCCACTTCGTTAGGAGGGATAATTAGCTTTGAGACTAACAACGCGTACGTTTGTATTGAAGTAAAAAATAATTCAAGGGATCAAGAATTCTTATCAACCACTGCCACTGATTGCTTAAAATAATGTGGTTTAGTTTTAAGTGTTTATTAGGACTAATGAAATTTTCTGCTCGGAAAATAAATCAGTAGAAGCAAATTGGCTCACCTCCTACATTTCGTTTCAGTAAAACGTATTGAACGCTATACAATGTAGAAGGTAAATCGATCAATTCAACATTCACTTAATATTCATGAAAACATAGAACCTAGATATAGAATACAAAATCAGGTCCAATTATGCGATGCCTCCTTCTTTCCTAAAATAGTCAGTGCGTAAGTACAGAAGCGCTTTTGTTACCTTATATTAGCAAAGAATCTCCTCGTAATTGGAAATGCATATATTAAAAGATTAGCAAGAGGTTCATGCTGGGTCTGTCACTCATCCAGGTACCATTGGCCGTTATACAAGATCAACAATAAGGTTGCAGAAAACAGAACTAAAGTACAATAATCGTAAGTTATCAAGTATATATATAAAGTCTACGTGTTGTTTTAACGGAGACAATTTAAATTCAAGGTCACCATGAAACGGTGATAAACAAAAAAACACTGAAACTCGTATTAAGATTTTACACAAAGTCCAAACTTTATCCTAAGAAAGAAGGTCAAAAGGTCATAGTCAATGTCACCCAGTTTGAATATTGAAATATTGAATATAAGCAAAATTGTACACATGGTCCTATCTTCAAAAGCATGAAAGTATGTTAACAGATCAAGGTCCTCCAAAAATATGTGTGTTAAGGGTTTCCCGACCGACTTTAACTTCTTGCTGCCGACCTCAAACTTTTTTTTTAAAAAATGATCCGAAACACCAATTTTCAAGTGTTTTAGAGTAAAAAAGGCAAATTACTTTTTTTTATATGCCACCTGACCGACCCATATATTTTTGTTGGCCTAAGCGTTGAAATCTACATGTATTTGCAAAACTTAACACGTGGTCCATATTTCATCACTATAGCACCCGAGGGGCATATTTTGAACAGGCGTGGGAAAGGACCAGTACATACCCAATATATCTAAGCTGTGGACGTTGCAATTATGGAAAAGAATATTTTCAAAACTTTTCCTATATAAGTCAACCACAAATGTTAAACTTCCTTATTTAAGTGTGTATAAAACGAGTGATCCCTGGGATCCAATATTGACCCAAGGTGCATAATTTGAACAACCTTGATAGCGCATCACTCTGACTATGAGCTGTCCTACCAGAGTACCATTGACCAAAGTCTATAGAAACGCTACTTGTTGTTTGAATGTTGTTAAAATGCACCGATTTCAATGTCAAATTTGAAACACTTTTACAAAACTACACTCATGATTCACAACTGCCTCTTCATAAAGAAGACAGTAGTTAAAAACGTCAAAATCAAAGTCATCCATATAAAGTATTGATATTTTTGGGGACAAAACTTTACACGTGATCCTATCCTTAAAAAGCAGAATGTAGATCAACACCAGCAGGCGTTAAAATATGGATGCAAAACTCAACACATGGTCAAACTTCATAACTGTTTGTTAACAAAAAAAGAAACAAGAAAGTACGTCAGAAGGGTGGGGTCAGTTTTGCCCCCAGGCATAAAGAATAATAATAAAAGTCTTATGTTAGATCGTGGCTCCTGGATGCAGTCAATTTTGACCCTAGGGGTTAAAATTGGACATTTTTGGTAGAAGGCAACTAGATGATGACACATACTGAATATCTTAGCTCTACGCCATGTGGTTTTGGACAATGTGATTTTTAAAGTTCTAGATTTAAGTCTATACAGGGGGCCAATGTTTCTATCGTGTCCAACTTGTTTAAAACAGGAAGAAAGAAAAAAATTGCAACGGATACATAGACATTTTAGAACAGGCACGAAGAAAAAGACTTGAGAACGAACGAAGAAACACACGAAAAAACATACCAATCAAACTGCCGATTTAAAAACAAAAACGGAAGACACATAACAATCAAGCTATCAAGTTGAAAATAAGAACGAACAAATGCACTTAAAACAAGAACGAATTAAAAAAGGAAGCAAGCAACAAAAACAAAAAACAAAAACGAAAAACCACAACAACACGGCTTTCGATTTTAAAAACCAAGCCGTTTATTTTAATACAAAAATGATCAATCAACTGCCAAGAGCAAACATACAGCTGTCGATTTTAAAGCTAGAACGCACGGGAACATAAATCCTTATCTGTCTCTAAAAAACAGTATTGGTGTCATATATAACCCCAGTGGGGCTCGATAAGCGACAGACACCTAAACCTCTACACCACCGCTCCCATCAGCGTTTCTTTGCATCGACACAACTAAAGACTTACTTATTTTAGCTCACCTGTCACGAAGTGCTGTAGTGAGTTTTTGTCCGCCGTCGTCAACAAATTTTGTTTCAAACGACCTCCATGGACAAATTCAACCAAACTGCCCAGGGATATTTCTTGGATGGTCCCCTCCAAAACTTATTCAAAGAACTCTATTCCATGTGGAATTCCTGTTGCCATGGCAACCGGTAGGAAAAACTTTAAAATTCGTTACAAAACTGCAAGGCCTAGTACTTAGATATTTCAGTGAAGCATTGTCTAGTACTTTACTTTACATTTACCAAGATTCTTCAAATTATACCCTTGGGGTCAAACTTGACCCTACCCGGAGGTCACTTCCTTTCTATTGACTTGAAAAATATTTTTTAAATCCTCTAGTCGGAAACAACAAGGTCTAGAGCTTGAATATTTGAAATTTGATGTGTGGCTAGCGGACCTCTACCCAAATTAACCCCCTGGGTCAAAACTGAGTCCTCCCTTGGTGTCATTTCTTTTACAAAGACTTATTATAGGAAAACCTTTTTTTCAAATCTGCTTGTCTGAAACGCAAAATTATTGCTGTAAAGCATTGTCTAGCGAACCTCTATCAGGAGCGTTCAAAATTTGTCCCAGGGATAAATATTGGCTCTGATGGGAGTCACTTATTTCACATTGGCTCATATAGGAAAAGCGTTTTAAAATCCTGTCAAAAACCACAGGTCATAGAGATAAGATATGTCGTGTGTGGGATGGCCTAGTGGATCTCTACCAAAACCCCGCCTGTAGGCTACACACCTGGGGTCTCTTGTTTTACAAAGACTTATATACTGTGCTAAAACAAAACACACGCTTCTGTCATATACCACAAAGCCACGGACTTAGATAACTGGTATTTGGCATTGTCTAGCGTTTCTCTATCAAGTTTGTAGGGATCGTGCCACTTGGTCAAAACTGAGTCCACAAAAGCGTGACGGATGGACGGACGAAATAACAGATGGACGAACGATGCGATCATTATTTGCCGACGCCTTCCGGCGGGGACATCAAAACGAAAAATATACGAACCTACCTTCAATTTTAAAACAAGAACGAACAGATCAGTCGATTTTAAAACAAAAACAAACAGCAACAATATATTGATCTAGATCTATCTGTTTCATCATAAGGATGAAGAGACATAACAATCATACTGACGAACGAACAAACACAACAACTTACCCGTCTAGTATAAAACAAGACCGAACAAAAACGAACTACAAACCTTTCAATTTTAAAACCAGAACAAACAATCACAATAAGCAGCGGTCGTGCCAAGAACTAACGAACAGCAGAAAAATATGAATTAATTTCTTCATATCTTGAGCTTGGGTATATAAAGTCAAACGTTTTATTTTATTAGGTCAATGTAATGCAAGATATCCAATAGGACAATTAGCTCTCGACAGCACCCGAAGAAGGACTAGGGGCCCAACAAGACACGGACAGAGCAAGGCAATGTCAAAAGACCTACACGGCTCATTATCACCACAGCCCAAATTATTAAATTGCGAAAAATACCAATATATAATATATAGCCGTATTATAAATAATTCTATATAAAATACAAAGGTCCGCATGAAGTTGCACACTTGCACTCGTCATGTCCCCAGTTTGTTCGAAAATACGTAAAATGAATAACTCTTAGTGTATTTACAGATTGCTGATAATTTAAATAAAAAATGAAAATAGTTAACTACCATAAGCATAATTCTTGTACTGGTGTGGAAAATTTGTTCAAAATTAGCTTCATAAAAACGCACCTTGTTCTACCAGTACATATTTCTATACAACTCCACTTCTCACCACCTGTATGCATTATATAGAATACGAGTAGGAAATCAACAAGGATAATAGTTACTGGATCCTATAGTGTTTACAGTGGTCTTCACTTTTCCTCATTAGCAAACATGCTGGAATATCGCCGGCAACTAATTATTGTAAAAATGATATGTAATTACCTCTCCTGGAAAATCCTCTTGCAAAGACATAATAAATAGGACAAACAAAACTCATTTCTATGGGAATGATATTAGATGTTTCATATGATTAGTCTGGACCAGGAGGAATAAAAGGCGGACGGCTGAAACACAAACTTCTTAATTTCTGGAACTTGCTGACGCGTGTGATGTGTGTGATGCTCGAAGTTGTCTGCAAGGAATATTTTGTGCGGTGAAACGAAAATTGAAGCCAATCTGTTTTTACTGTTTGACGTTGAATTGAACGCAAGATCCTATTTACATTTTTCGATCGACTTGTTCTGAAAGGGATTAAGGCGGGGAATGACAATGTCAGATGCGTTCACAGATTGAATAAATAGCCCCGCTGTATTGGAATAATAAGAAAGTGCTCACCAATTTGAGACACAATTTGTGAGCGACAAACGTTTCTAAGAATTTAAATATCTCTGTCTGTATATTCATTTTCTGCAGAAAATAGCTAAAAGAAAATATTATTTATATAATAAGAGGATAATTTACCGTTTAGTTTTTTCAATAATGGAAAATAAATTTACAACGACATATATTTTGATTTTATCTTTGACATCGTTGGTGCACGTAAACTGCGCAGAGCATGATATTCAGTCTTGCAAGCCGACAACACCTGATGTACTTGGACCGTACTACTTTCCTGACCCGCCACGCAGACGACAAATCTGTGAGAGGGACCCGGCGTTCCACAACCACCAACATCTATTAGTCGAAGGCCGGGTACTAGACGAATCGTGCCAACCGCTAAGTGGGGCCCGTATCGAAGTATGGCAGGCTGACCACGAAGGTCATTATCTTTTTAGTGACAAATGTAGGGGATACTTTTTCGCAGAAAAGGGTGGACACTATGCCTTTTTGACATTACATCCAGGTACTTATTCTACCGATCCGAAAAGAGAATTATTCCGACCAGCGCATATTCATTTTCGTGTACGAAAGGCAGGCTATGACATTCTAGTAACCCAGATGTATTTTGCGGGTGATCCAAACTTAGGACGAAATGATTCGTGCTCTGAATGTTCGTCTGACCATGGAGATCTAATAATCGAGCCCCGGGAAATGTGTGCTGACAAAAGTGGAAACTATTGTTTCAGCATCGCTCATTTTGACATAGTGCTGAAACGCGGAGATGAGGTTTCCGTTGTGAAGGACGTTGACGATAGTCTAATGGAACTAGTGGACATTGTAGAAACTGGAAAGTGATAGAAAGTATTGGGTGATGTATTTACTTACATGACATTGTGCATAGGGCATTGAGTGTTGTATCATAGTTTCTTTAACGATAGTTCTGTTTTACGGAATGTGAACCTTGATGTTTTAATACATATATGCATATGTGTGTATAAAATGATACTAGAATATCACGCCAAAACAGTTTTTCAATGTTGCCGGAATTAAATAAATGTTATATACATGTATTGTGATCGTACACAAAATTCAAAAATTTTATACTTAAAATAGATTTAACCCTAGGAAAACTGTTAAAAGACAAGACATTACAGATATACATTATATTCAGTGTTACTTCATCACTTAACTGCTGTTAAGTGGTCTTTAACAACATACATGTATGTTTAACTAACATGTAAGTTTGCAAGACTGAAAACGGTTGCAAGATTTTGCTATCTTTTGCAAACGAAATTTTGATTTTTTTGTTATTTGGTATGTATTATATACATGTTAACATTTTATGTAGGCCCTGTCACATTGACAAGCACTTGTGTTAGTGGGCTCGATCCCCGACCTATTGTAATCTGCAAACGTGTCAAGGGAGAAATGCGCATTTACTTTCTGAAAGAACTGTTGACATAGTTTATCACATAGTTAAGTAATTTTCAACATTGTTTTAAATAAGGTGCACATTGTTATTAAAAGTCAATGTAATCAGACTTGCGCTAAGTTGCTCGTATTTTATGTTTTTGTCATATTCTACTGAAGACAAATCTGGTAATACTCCACTTACTCGACTGTAAACGAAATAAACAACGATCGGTTATATTTGTATTTGCCACTAAACGTGAGACATTTTTAACTTTTAAATACTGATTTTTGCTCACCTGGCAAAAAGTGCCAGGCTGAGCTATTTGGATCACTCACCGTCCGGGGTCCGTCGGACGTCCGTCCGTCCGTCCACCATTTCCTTCAAACGACATCTCCTCTGAAACCACTTGACCAATGTTGATGAAACTTTGCAGGGATGTTCCTTGCATGAAGCTCTATCAAAGTTGTTCAAAGAATTCCATTCAATGCAGAACTCTGGCTGCTATGGCAACAAATAGGCAAAACTTAAAATATCTTCTTCTCTGAAACAACAAGGCATAGAGCTGAGATATATTTTCATGTGGCATTGTCTAGTGAACTTCTACTTCTTGTTCAAATTATGACCCTTGGGTCACTTGGCTTTACATATGCTTATATAGGAAAAACTTAAAACCTCAAGGCCTAGAGATTAGATATTTGGGGTGTAGAAATACCTAGTGGACATCTATCTAGATTGTTCAAATTATGACCCCCAGGCTTATGTAGGAAAAACTTAAAATACTTTCTTCTCTGAAACCACAAAGCCTAGAGCTTAGATATTAAGCATGTAGCATTGCCAAGTGGACCTCTTCCAAGATTGTTCAAATCATGACTTGATTTCACATAGGCTTATATAGGAAAAACTTTAAAAATCTTCTTCTCTGGAACCAAAAGGCCTAGAGCTGAGATATTTAGCATTGCCTTGTTGTCCTTTACCAAGATTATTCAAATCATGATCCCCAGTTCAAAATTAACCAATCCCGGGGAGAGGGCGGGGTCACTTGATTTCACATAGGCTTATATAGGGAAAACTTAAAAAAAAACCACAAGGCTCACAGGCAGAGCTTAGATATTTGGAACGTTACTAAGCATTGTGTAGTGGACCTCTATGAATTATGTTAAAATCATGATCCCTTGTATTATAGCCAATGGTAGTCAGGTGAGCGATATAGGGCTATCTTGGCCCTATTGTATATAATTGTAATCCGCTGTTGTTAAATTGAACATGTTGAAGAGTTCGGTCCTTTAGACTTTGACAAATGTGATTAATTTTAGCAAGGCTTTTGTTGACTTTGAAATCGGTTTTGCGGGTTGTGATGTTTCTAGTTGATGTGAGGATAAACTGTCTTGAAACGTTTAGTGAATTAAATTTGACATTGTTGTTACCTGTTTATAGTTAAAACGTCATTTTGACTATTTGTCCGTTTGTTGCCCTACAAATGTTAGAGTATATTATTCTAATTTGTCCGTATTGTCTTTCATTCGCCTAGTGTTCCATATTGTACACCTGTCGTTTTATATAAAACGCACTAAAACCCGTTCTTGTTGCCATGACAAAAGAAGAAACAATCTTTTGGTTTAAACACTGTTCGACAGATAGCATAAATATACACATGTATATGGCATTTACCGTCGTCTAGTAGTTCCCTATCAGGTTTGTTCAAATTATATCCCTTGTGTGAAACTGATCCCGCCCTGGAGGTTGATTTAGTTACATAGAAACATGGAAAACTAAGTCTTGTCCAAAAGTTTAGATACTATACTAAATGGCATGTTGTCTAAACTGACCGAACCGGGGATTATTTATTTTACCTTGACTTAAATGACAAAAAATAAACGTTACAAAATCTTGTTAGAGGCCATCGACTCGATTTCTAAAGAATTTCACAGAAATATGTATACAGAAATCTTTCACTGGAGTTTGTTGAAGCCATGCTGATTCTTGGGGGAAAACAGTACTGCAACGGAAGGCATACCTTTCCATATAACTTGATCATATTTAAAAGCATTTTACATTTTTTTCTTGTGTGAGAAATTACGAACGAGTTGGCGTGCATATTTATTCATACTGGTGGTAAATATGACATAAAGTTAGTATGATTAATTTTCATGATTCCTCATTATTGTTGTGTTCTGAGGAAGTATTTAATTATCGTTCTAACTTAATCGGCTTAGCGAGTCACACACTGTTCAATGTGAGTAGCAACGACAAGAAAGGGTCTACTAGGGAAACCCCACAGACAAATCAAGTGAACAAAAAAAAGTTTCAGTTAATGACTAAACCGTGTCTTAAGCTCTAATTTCCATCGTGACTTATTTATAATACCCTTACATTATAGGTCTATGTGTACTAGTCACGGTACATCGAGGATGTATGTGTCAAGTTTGAAACCCTTATCCGATGCATAACATTTACAGCCTTTCCTCGTCAGTTTTTTTCTGTTGTGATTTGCGGAACCCGTGGAGAACCTAACCTATCTATCTGTCTGCATAAGTTATGCTTTTACATGGATAAAGGGCTTTTATACATGTATAAGCACTGTGACAAGACACGAAGAATGTTCAAGAGGTACTGCTTATCGAGAACAAACAAGCATCGACCACAAAATATATTTCGTTTCTTGAAAGTAGTTCCTTGTGTGTGCTATGCATACTTTTATTCTGTGATGTGGGATTTAATGGAATGCTGTTTTAAGCACACCCCGAAAATACTAGAATATAGGCAAGTGTCTGTCTAGAACGATAACGGTACCCTGAGATTTCATTAAATTAGGAAAACTGGTCATAGGGCGTCAAACCTGTGAAATATGGCATTGTCATGAAGAAGGCGGGCATATATAATGCATTGCACAATGTTGTTTTCAACACGGCATGAAGTTCTTGACTTTTTATCTACAGTATCTGTAAAGTTTGAATTCAAAAGACACCACATGTAAACCGAAAAGCATTACAAAATCTTCTTTTTATCGACTTACTTTTAGCCGTATACGGATCTCCGGTTAATTACCGTAGCTCGTAAGTCATTTCCTACTTTTCGACCAGGTTTTAAAATAATTAACCTATGTTTGACCATCGGTAACACCATTTGCAAATATCTTCTTGCTGACAGAGCGTTTCTTGACCACTTCAACACGAGATGTAGAATATTATTTTCTTAACTTTCAAAATGCGACTATAAATAAAATGAATTCGGGATCGTTAATACCAACAGCACCACGTGCTTAGTCGTGAACGGTATTAATTAAGTTTGAATCGACCCTAGCACGTTGACAACTTTGTACGTCTTTGGCAGATTCTACCTCGTCCGTAAATTTCTTTATTTTACCTACGAATGATGTAATGTGATAAAATTTTCTGTGCAGACAAACCTAAACAGTCAAGTGTCCAATGACTACTCAAGCACCACACATCATCACGTGACAGATATTGAAGTCTGAAGTTCTTGGTGGATTATTGCGAAAAATTTGTTCATCAGCATTACACCATTCCTCGTAACTTGTCGTTTGAGATGCGAGGAATGAAATCAGTGAAATTTCAGCCAGACTATTATAAATCCAAACTATAACAACTTTGAAGAATAAAAACTGATTATTTCGGTACGACTAACAAGAGGGCCATCATGGCCGTATATCCAGTTCCCCTTTAATGAAAATGTCCAGGACGTAGACAAGCCCAACTTACTTGCACCATGTTCAAACATCAGATATGAATTCCTTTAAAATCCAGTACATGTACGTGCTGTAAGTTACATGCACAACGTTGTAATAATAAACAGTCTAACCCCATAAATACTGTAATTTGACATAAATCACACACAGCATTTAAGAGTGAATAAATCATGTCTTCCCAAAGAACACATGAACATTGTGATGCAAATTATGCTAAATCGTGGATATACATTGTATAGCTCTGGAACACTCAGAGGTATCTGGCCAATTATACAACCTGACAAAGGTTGTATGGATATATTTCCTTTTTATTTAAATATATGTAAACAATTGTTGGGGGAAAACAAGAGCGTTATAGTGTTGCAATCACTATGAAATGAGTTTCTTTGATAAATCAAGGGCACATAACTCCAGACCACCTCTCTGGTCCTATTTGTCCAGTGATCAAAACTTTAGTGTAACATTCTGTCAGAGTATCATCACAGAATGAGCTCTGTATAATTACGACTGTGATGGGTAGAGAAATGGTGCTGGTGTAAAAGAAGTAATTATACATGGCGGCTCATTATACTGGATCTACTGGTCGTACCTGGCCTGTTAGCTTAACCCTTATATACACTTCCTGCCTTACTGACTTGTTTTAGTGAAATGACTGTGCAACAAGGTGAATGTGTGGCATTTTACCAATCAAAAGCCTACCTCCTAACCTGGTGTCCATTCTAGCACCAGACACATTCATTCAAATTACTACTGCTGTGAAATGTGGTTTCGTCACCCATTTGAACTGTCATTTTAACTAAATGTCTTTGTATCTTTGTGATTGAACGTGGATTATACTGGTAAAATTTGGTCTGTAATATCCTTTACCCAAAATTTTGTGACCACACACATTCAATCCAGGTTTGGTTACGACTGTGCAGAATGGAAATGTAGCGAGAAATGTGGCTCCACGACTTTAAACAATGCCAAATACAGCACTTTTTGTTATATCAGAGGCATAAACTCTAGATATTCTTGTATGATACAGTCGGTTACTGACCCAATTCTAGATCTTGAGGCCACAAACACTGTATTCAATTTTAATTTAAAAAATATTTTAAAATGTGGATGCTGGTGTTTCTTCAAACCAGTGATGAGTTTTGACATCTTGAATGTTCGCCAAATGAGGTTGATTGTGAAGCTATTGTACCACCTTCATTGTTTATATGCAACAATCAACCCAAAAATGGGTGCAAACCCTCTTTAAGAATTTAAAATGATGTAAACCAAAACAAAATGCATAGCAGCCAATTAGCAGGTACGTAATACTACGTCACTTTTTACTACAAGAGGGCCAACATGATCCTATATTTCTGACATTGCCATATAAGCCATAACAAAGTGAAAGTACACAACTTTAAAAAGTATTAGAAAAGTTTATATAAAACAAGGGGCATGATTTTAACAACCTTGATAAGGGACCACCATACAATGCTTCAAACCAAATATCTAAGCTCTAGGCCTGACAGTTTCTGACAGGATGTTTTAAGTTTTACTATACCATATAACCCTATGGTCGGTGCAAAGTTTTACCCCTGGGGCATAATTTGAGCAATCTTGATAGAAGTTCACTAGACACTGCCAAACACCAGACAATCTAAACTCAGGGCCTCCTAGTTACGGAGATTTTAAAAAAAAATGTCCTATTTGTTGCCGTAGCAAGCAGAGTTATGCCTGGAATGAAATTCTTCGAACACCTTTGGAAGAGCTTCATGCAAGGAACAGCACTGCTAACTTCATCAATATTGGCCAAGTGGTTGTTGAGGTGGTGTTTGAAGGAAAGAGTGGAGGGAAGACGTACAGTGAGTGATCCTAGTAGCCTTTTTGCCAGCTAAGCTAAGAAAGCAGTTTACGATCATGGGCACTTTCTCTTGCTATAAACCGGTATGAACCCCAACAAACATTTCAAGTAACTGACCATTCCAAGACATTGTGTACTTTGCGACGTACTTTGTCTATCACATTGAGGATTGATTTTTCCCTATATGTTTTGGCTGTGGGACTGTTGACTGATGCAGTGGCTTGATGATATCACTGGATTTCTTTTTTGTTTTCTTATGCTTGGTAAATTAGAACTTCCAAATTTCGAAGTAACCATGCCAAGTCATGGAGGAAAACAAAAGGACCATATTGGCCCTGTATCACTCACTTGAGTACCAGTGCACTTGCAAAACATTTGTTGCAAATGGGAGTCAGTAGTTGCTAAGGAAGTCATATGGCTGCTATGGAAATCACTGGCTGCTTAGGTGCAGTCAGTGGTTGCTAGTGGAAGTCAGTGATTGCCAATGAAGTCAACTGTTGCTTAGGACATCAATCATTGCTGATGGCAAGACAGTGCTAAAGGTAGTCAAAGGTTCCTAGAGGACTAAGTCGTTCCTAAGAAAGTCACTAGTTGCAAGGGGAACTCACTGGTTGCTAGAGGACTAAGTTGCTGCTAAGTTAGTCAATGGTTGCTAAGGATGTCACTT